>JACXGJ010004779.1:0-43091 GCA_016801105.1 Esox niger
TTCCAATAATTGGTTCTAAAGATTTTGAAATCAGTAAAATGACAACAGTGCCCAAATTTATGCACATGCCTAATTTTGTTCGAACAATTATTGCACACTTCCTGTAAATGGTTTAAACTTCGTTTCACTTCTCAAATATCACTGTGTTTGTCTCCTATATGATATATTTAACTGATTTTTTTCATCCTAAGGACCAACGATTTATGAAGGAAAATCATGGAAATTAACAAGGTTGCCCAAACTTTTGCAGACCACTGTACATATACTGTACATAGCATGAGTCATTAGCATATTTTAAATTCAGTATAATTACAAAAGGACCGCCAAAGATTTCTAGTGTGCCTAGGCATCTCGTTTTGTCTGTAATCAGCAAATATGATCAGTGTCCCTATCTTTTTGAACAATAATTAATCCATACCCACCATTTGTCCATGTGGCTGTTATTAGAAATATGTAAATGTGAGCGGCAGTTATTCACATCCTGCCGTTGGACAATAGAGATAGCACTACTTCGAATTACTTGAGTACGCTAGGTCTATCTAGTGATTGAGAAGCAGTGCGATCGATAAAATATTCACGATTGTCCTCATTCCTTCACTGGCACATCAACCTATTCCAGGAAAAAAGTGTGTTAGTCATTCACAAAAGGCTGTCCAGTCACAACGTCATGAGGGAGAGAGAAACAACAACAACACTGTTTGATTATTTTTCACCTAAGCACATCAGAACCAATGGCAGCACCTGTATCTAGGAAAAACTTGTCAGCCTGTAATTTCGTCAATCTTGATTTCAACATGCTATGAACATACCCTACTCCTTTCCTAACTGAGGATGGTCGTAACTACCGTGTGTTCACTAACCAATTTTCAGGCTTCTGACATTGAGGTTATTATGTAGTTAATGTGGGTACCTTTGTCTGATGTCGTCATGTGGGATTATTTTTCTGCTCATCTTGGGATTATTTTTCTGCAAAACCCGACCACCTAAACAAACAACCCAAAAAAATCATAATATGCCATTATGTGAAGGGTATGGGCATTTTCTGAAAATATGTGCCCAATCAGTGGAGAGGGAGCAACATTCGGGATTGACGTCATGACAGAGGTACATTATATTAACCTCACAAGGCTGGGCTCTGAAGAAAAAAACAGTATTACTTATCATCAAAACAACAACAATGAAAACAAAATGACAGTCTTGTAGACATTCAAAGAATCAACATACTGTTATCAATGAGCAGCCCTATGGAGTATTAAAGGGCTTCAGATTGCAAAACAGGGAGTGGAAAGAAACATGGCGGGCCTGAGTGGACACCAGGTGGCATGTCAAACCTTATCCAAAATATCCCGTTTTTTTTACCTATTGTGCAATACTGGACTGTGAATCATGTTACACAAAGATAATGAAATAAATCAAAACACAAGAAAAAAATATTAAACACAATCTACCACAACAAAAACTACAATTGAGAAAGGATAATAACAGAGGTACTCAATCATTAACAGTTTAATTTTATGAGCCCTCGCTTTCTTTTCAGTTTTTTGTATTTTTTTATAATTATAACAATACAAAAGTTTCCTCACCGGAAGAATCTATGTACTAAATAGGGAGTCAAAGGTTTCATGGACAGCACTGTGATAAACCAATGCATCAATACTAACCTACCGCCACTGCCAATCCCACACTGTTTGGTGGGGGAAGGATGCAAATCTTGCATCTTTGTCTCATCATCTCAGTTAAACATTCCACAGCCTTATCTCAGTGACTTTCAACATCATTGCGGCGCCATTTCGTCTTGCGTCGGCCATTGTCTTCAACCAGCTTTTTCCATCCGCAAACTTTCTGCCATTTCACAAAATGGATATCCTTTACATTTTCATAATCCATTTTATTCATTTAAGTAATAGTTCTGCAAATTTCATGGTAATCAATCCGCATTCGCTATAGGTTTGAAAAAAAAGTAGAGATTCAATACTCACACTGTCAACAATTTAACTTCAATACTTCCACAAGGTGATTAACTTCCCCCGAGGAAATTGTCTCCACATGTGATAGGCCAACTCCACCTCCTCAAGTGGTTGAGTTGTTTTTTAATTAAAATGTACATAAATCCTCCCCTGATTGATTACATCTCTCACTGCCAATCTCCTTTTTTTACGAGGGTTACATTTCCACATAGAGTACAGATCAACCAAACAAGAATTAACAAAATAATCACGAAAACATGAATTAACTAGAACAAAAAGACATCACACAAAAAACACATTCAAACCCCACACCAGAACTCTTAACTAACTCTCACACAGTGAGATTCAACCTATTGATATGTAAGGCCTTCATAACAAAACCTGTGTTCTAGAACAGATGTTTTCAGGTACCTTACACTCATGTGAATCAGACAGAAATCCCAGTCCACACAGGACCAGATGTTAAAACCAACACACACAGATATGTCCGTTTCTAAAACTGACATTCTCACAGAATTGCCAGAAACTGTTCATAGAAATCAAGACTCAACAATATATTTTTACAAACAAACTGGTCTGTTAAGTAGTACTTTCATGGCCTATCAAGCTTTTACCCCGAAACCGCCGCCCAGAAAACGTTTCTCACCTATTCCATAGAGAAAGTAATTCCCCCGTGAGCTATCCTGGAGAAAAAACTGAAACTCATTTTTTCATGACGCCAAATGTAAAAGAAAAATGAATTGGTCCAAAGTTCTATAAAGGTTTTTTCAATTTTGACATGCACATGGGATAATTGATATACCACCTAGTAGGACCGCACTCTGAGTAATCAAATAATCTAGGTAAGACAGGCGTCTTAATAGCTTCTACACTGGCCATGCCCCTTACTCATATAATCACTGTTAGCAATCTTGCGGGGACACGCCCAATTATGCACAACGTCAATGTGATGCTCCTCCATAGCCACACCAGTGCGAGAGAAACGGTACCCCAGGAAGGACACGGACGAATGGAAGAACAGACACTTCTCGGCCTTTACGTACAGGTCATGCGCCAACAATCTAACAAGCACTTTACGTCCCACCGAGACATGCTTAGTGCGGGTAGCCTGTATATCAAGATGTCGTCAATATACACCACCACTCCTTCACATAACATGTCCCTGAATACGATATGAAGGATTGAAAGACTGATGGAGCATTCAAAAAAACGTCACTAAATATTCATAATGGCCAGAGGTAGTACTGAAGGCTGTTTTCCATCTGTCCCCTTCCCAGATACGCACCAGGTTATAGGCACTCCTGAGGTCTAATTTCGTGAAAAAGTGGGCCCCGTAACCACCATCCTTCTTTTTCACAAAAAAGAAACTCGAGGAGACCGGTGACTTGGAGGGACTAATGTAATCCCTGTCCCAAACGCTTTCTCAACATACGTGGCCATTGCCACCGTCTCGGTGCGGGACAGTGGATACACGTGACCCTTTCGGAGTGTGGTCCCCTTTACGAGGTTAATCGCGCAATCCCCCGGCCTATGTGGCGGTAACACAGTAGCCTTGGAAAAGGCTGCGGCCAAGTCCCTGTATTCGGGGGGAATTGGCAAGGCGAGAGCTTTTTCTGGACTTTCCACTGTAGTCAAACCCACGGAAACACCCAAACACCTACCTTGGCACTGGAGAGAGTGAGTGGAGAGGCTAAAGGTGAATGGGCATGAGCTACCTGGGGTGATGCGGAAGCGCCATGCCTGTCACCTCTGGAGTTAGAGGAGGAAGTGTAGCGCGGAGCAGCGGAACTGCCCCAAAGCTTTGTCGAACACCCCCGCTCTCCTCCTCCTTGCCCTCTGCCCGGGAGTGCAGCCGTCCCCAGGTCCATAGGGACGGCGGTGTCCAGGTAGTTGGGTGGAACGGACGGGCCCCCGCCAGGACGTCTTCGGGCTGCCAGCATGTTGTCGAGGCGGATAGATATATCCACCAGCTGTTCAAAGGAGAGGTTCACGTCTCGACACGCCAGCTCCCTTTTGACATCCTCCCAAAGTCTGCAGCAGTCGTGATCGAAAAGGGCCGATCGTTCCACCCAGAACCCGCTGCCAGGATTCGGAATTCCAGAGTGAACTCCTGCGCCGATCTCGTCCCTTGCCACAGATGGAAGGGCCGTTCCCCCGCGTCTCTTCCCTCGTGTGGATGGTCGAACAAAACCTGGAACCAGCAGACAAACTCGTTGTAACTGCCCTGGATGGGTCCCTCGGTGTTCCACGCGGCGGTGACCCACTCCAGGGCTTTCCTGGACAGGCAGGAGACGAGTGAGGAGATCTTTTGGGCATCCGTCGGTGCAGGATGAATCGCCTGGAGCGTGATGTCGACCTGTAGAAGGAAACCCTGACAGCGGTCTGCCGTCCCATTGTATTCCCGGGGAAGCGGAATGTGCATCGCCCCCACTCCGGTAGGTGCAGGCTGAAGGGAGGGCGGTAACACGGCCCCTGGCTCAACTCTAGGCGCCGTACAGCCAGTAGGATGCCCTCCATTGCGATCCCTAGGTTGGCCAGCATCATGGAGTGTTCCTTCACTACGTCCGCAACACCGGCCTCGTTTTCGGCCCCTCTGTGCTCCATTTCTTAAAAGGTGTGTTATTCAGTCAGCAATCTTGCAGGAATAAAGGAGCAGCGAACTGAGAAGTTGTGTTCTTTTATAGTTTCAATAATAGATATAGCCGTACAACACTCACAGCAGAGAGACAATAACACACAAAAACCAAGGGAGCAGAGGGAACATATATATATATATATATATATATATATATATATATATATACCGGGGGAGATGACTGTGGATGATGATCAGCTGCGCTAAACGAGACAACAGGTGTGATGAGTTGATGAGATGGGCAATGGTGTCAGAAGGCCGGTGACATCGAGCGCTCAAGCCTGCCTCCTGCAGTGGGAGGATGGGCAGCAGATGGCGTAGTTGTCACACTCCCACATTGAACAAAGAACAGATGCCAGGTAATTCTCTTTGTCAAGCTGATCTCTTCAACAGATTAACAGAGAACTATATGGTCTGTTAATTACTCATTTACCTAGGTCACAGCATACTAAATTAAACCACCATAGAAATTATTATATACTCATATCTGCCAATGTAATTTAAAATAATAACATCAAAACATTATATTGCTTCACAATTTCAAATAGCTATCACATGGCCGCCTCCTGTTCCTGGTATCAGAAGTTTTCACTGATGTAACTGCTGTACCTGTTCCTCTATTGTCCGACATTCAGCCTGTTAGAAACACTGCCAGATTGTTAGAGAAGTTGGTAACCAAGGGTTATAGCCCAATGTCCTCGGTCTGTCCGCTTTACATGCAGCTCGCTGTCCGGCCCTCCTCAGCCTCTCTGCCCAGTGTGCTCCTCATCGATTATAGCGGCAGGTTGCTAGAGCCGTTGATAGCCAATGTCTACAAATTATGCTTTGGTCTCACACATTCCAGTTCACCTCAGTGTGGGCACAGACCTTATGTCCTGAGGAGGTCCCTGAGACGAGGAGTGGATGCTGCACCCAGATATTTTTTACACATTGTGGAGCCAGTTTGAAGGCAGAGGTAGACATGTTTGCATGTGGAGAGAATGCTCAGTGTCCCCTATGGATCTCCCCTGAGGGGTAGATTACTGAATTCACGTCCCATGGATAAAGGCTCTCCTTTATGCATTTTCTTACAGCAAAGTGGCTTTTGTGATGGAAATTCCATCGATAGACACTCTTAAAGGAGTAAGACAGAGACAAAATTCTCTTTGCACAATTAGCAATTTATTTGCAAATAGAGAGACGCGTCAAACGCTTACAGAATAATCATTCGAGGAGCCTCTAAAGTAAATTACATGAACAGCTCGTAGTTATTATTGTTAAAAGGTGTGTGGCAAGATGCCACCCATCAATCTTAGGTCACACAGGTGGGAGGGTTATCCCCCCATCTTATCCGTCCAGCCATAATGTTTACTGTTGTTTTTACCTAAAGGGACAACTGCCCCTACCGTCCCCCAACACTCACATTCCTAAGGAACAATGGACAGATACCCTTAATGGTTTAGCCAGTTGAGCAGATGGTCAGAGAACCTAATGATTGTCTGACATAATACAGATGCATGACAAAACCAATGACCAGAGTTCCATACCAGGTAATAGATAAGCAAACATGTCTCCAAAATACATTAGTTAAGAAATTGCCTTAACACTTTTTCCCCTGATGGCGAGAGTGAGGTTGAAGAGGCAATCACTGATTCTGATAGTCCCGGACAGCCCGGGAGTGCCATGTTTCCTGGAGATCAGTTACTGATTTAGAGCCCATGGCGGAGTCCACAATGCAAGGGCGCATCATTGCAAATGAAAGGTTCGATGGGGGCAAGCTTCTGAGAGGGTCAGGCTAGCGTGCCGTGGACTATCGGGTGTATGCAGGGAAATTGAATGTTTTCTCACAGTGATATGAAATTCGTTCTTAGGACCCAGTGTTCTGAGGTTATTCTCAAGTTATTAATTGACGTGTTCGATAAGCTGCGCATTCCGCCTATTAAGGTGTATGCATCAGCAATTTTGGCTTGTCATGAGGGCTTTGTCAAGGTGTCTCTTTTCAAGCACTTTCTGGTTAAGCATTTCATCTTGGGAACTCATACGTTGAGGTCCATGCCAGAGTTCCCCAATGGGAATAATCTTTAGTGCTCGATGCGCTGTGAGGCACCTTTCGTGCCTATCGATGAGATCATTGAAAATGTTGTAATTGAAAATGACTCTTTTAGTGGTGCTGTGATGAGCTAAGCAAGTGAGTAACCTCGATGCGCGAGTATTGTCTTTCAATCTGCAGTTTTTAGCAGTGCCTTTCTGAATCCCAATCCAGCTTTCTTGCTGATGATTGTGAACAGCTTGTTCAGGATGCAAAAAGTGGAGCTGTGGGCTTTCTCCCTCCTTCCTTAGAGAGAGAGAAGAGCGTCTCAATCAGCTGTGCCCATGCATGCCTTGGTACACTACGTAGCATGCATGGCTGAGAGGATGTTGACAGTCCTTTGATTGTGTGTTATGCCACTTCGGCATTAGGTAAGGCACTGTCTTTGTGAGGTAGCCTCTTGGTCAACCCCAGTGGTGTAACAATCGGGTATGCAGCAGGTGGGATTGCATCCAGGACTGTGGTAGGTTGGGGATCCTTGCGGGTCCTCTGTTACAACGTAATTTTACGTTGTGTGTTTCTATTCTGTTATCACTATCAGACGGTGTGCACTTTTACATTGTGTGCAGTTTTCAGTTGGTTAAAGCCATGCTCGGAGTTAGCATGAACGGACTTGAATTGCCTGATTGACTTGACAGGGAGTACATCTTGGTAGTCCGCAGCTCCGCCCTAAACCAATAGGAGCAGATCCACAAAATAAAAAGATAGTTACCAGAGTTCAGTAACTCCAGTTCTATGAGTGGAGCGGAGCCCAATTGGGATTTAGGCCCTGAGGAGACCCCCGAGTTACCTGAAGTATTTTGGGGGACAAATGGTTGGAATTCTCTCCTAATATATGCGCTGCTGAGCTCTCATTGGCTGATGTCGAGTGTGTACATTCAAATTCTCAGACTGGCTCCCCTAAGGCAGCAAGGGTAAGCCAATACGAGCAGAGCTCCTTCTATGGGCCTCCGCTCCAGTCATAGAATATGAGTTACAGAACTTGGGTAACTATTATTTCATATTAAAGTGAGTAGTGTGTATAAGCAGTGAAAAATGCTTACATTTTGTTTGGATTTGTAATTCAACTGAGTTGTACCATTTTAGTAGAGAGTTCAAGTCTTATTTGCAAAACAGGGAATACTTTGTTGGCATAGGCAACTATGTACCAAAGAAAACATTCATGAGATAGTGTTCTGCAAGGCTCTATCCTGTGGCTTCTTTTATAAAAATGCATAAGCTACCGTTAGCCCAAATCATGCAAGGAAATAATATTGCTTATCATAATTATGCAGATGACACATATATTTATATAGCTGTCTCGTCTAATGACTATGGTCCCATAGACTCACTCCATCAGTGCCTTGAACAAATCAATGATTTGATGTGCCAAAACTTTCCGCAACTACATATAGATAGAACTGAAATAATTGTCTTTTGCGCCAAAGACAAGTGACTGACAGTCAAGTAAAAAAGGTAAGTAAAACATATTGGGGTAATTATGTATTCTGATCTGAATTTCAATAGCCACATAAAATGTTAAACAAAATCAGTCTATTATCAGCTTAAAAACAGTGAGAATTGCAGGATTTATGTCCAGACAAGATCTAGAAATGTGTATGCATGCTTTTATCTGTAGTAATATGGACTACTGTAATGGCCTGTTTTCAGGTTTCTCTAAAAAGCGCTCAGAACGCTGCTGCTCATGTTCTAACAAAACTAAGAAAGCTATAGTAATAGTAGAAGTAGTTCTGAGTGTATGACACATTGAAATTATATTTTTTTCTCAGACTATATTATAATATTGTATTCCTATGTCCATTAATGTTACAGTGGCTAATAAAGTGTGTCATTCCAAGTCAGAAACTCAGGCAATATGCCAGAGCTGCGCCTTCATGATCTTAAGATTCTTGACACCAAATTTGAACACTGCTATTTCCATGCCTCATTCTGAACAAGTAAGAACTGGGAAAAGAATAATGTCAGTGATCATCAGGTTGGAAAGCTGAGATGTTTCCTGAGCTGGATGATCATGCTGATCCATCACGCCCCCACCCCATTTTTCAGATCCAAAAAGTACTAATGTCACAGTTTTACAGAGTTCACTGTTGAACATTGTCCCAGCTGTCTTGAAAGCACAACAATACACACTTTATTAGCCACTGTAATATTAATGTACATAGGAACAAAATGCTATAATATAAGTCTGAGTAAAAAAATCTTTCAGTGTGTCACACTCAAAAGTACTTGTATTACTATATCTTAGCTGCTTAAGAACCTTCTAGAGTTAAAGTGTATTGTTTAGAAATACTAGTGAATATAAAATTCTGTTTTCATTTACTGAATTCCCGGGCAAAGGTGGTGTGAATATGTGCATAGGGTTGATCAAGATCCTACTTTTATTAGCTATTAGTTTATAACTTTCTATCGTAAACAATTTATTTAAATCTGTTGTTCCTATAAGTGAAGTATTTCAATAGGTAATAACTGTATTCAATTAATGATAATGTATTTATGGATATCTTCGAGCAAAACGTTTCACTTCATGACGACGTGCGGCGTTGACTCGGCCAAACATGGCTTGTATTTTATGAAGTGCATCCCGGGATATGTAGTCAATAATTAACGAACAAACCCTCATTCCAAATGCTTTCCCCATCAAAACACAACAACGACCATGATGCTGCTCGAAATTGCGCATGGGCATGGGATATCACAGACAGCTGATAACTCATCTATTATGCTAACGTTAGCTACTTCGCTGAAATAAAAGGTACCAGAAACCTGCGAGCGAACCACCACTGGAGCCACTAGAGGAGAAAATAATAAAGTAAAATCTGTATTTTTTCTCATATGTGTATTGGAAATAATGTGATGCATTGCATATCGAGTTGTATTTCTGATATGGTGAATATATATAGGTTGCTTTCTGTCAGCCTGCCCTCTCGGCGCCTTGAAACAATGCATACAAAGATTAGCTAGCCAGCTACTGTAGCTAGCTATGATTTGTTAGGCTAGTAGCCAATGTTAGCTAACGCTACAATTGTCGTAAGTTCGAACTGTACAGTAGCTAACCCAGACGTATTCTTTTTAACACTTCAAAAACACTATTTACTTGTTTGCATTTTAGTTCTACTTTGTGAAGTAATGTATGAGTTGGTTCTGGATCGTGTGCACATTTAGGATTTTGCCGATTGAGAGGCTAGTTGGTAAACTAGCTAAGCTAGCATGCATTCCCTTGCCCGCCATCTTTTTAAAGGAGTAACGTTGTGATGCACAATCATACATTTGAAATAGCTACTATTTGTGTGAGAGATGGTGCAGCTATATCTTCAGTCCAGTCTAGATAGCTGTTTGACGTTTCATGTACCAATATATACTTTTTTGTTTAAGCGTGCTTTTGGGATACGATAGCTAGTCATGCTCCTACAATTAGACGTGAAATTGAAAAGGTTTTTTATATATGATCTCTACAGTACATCATTGCTGTTGGCTTCTAGCTTAATATTCACGTCGTCCATTTTACTTATATTAAGTGATTGACTGTCGTAGGGTGAATATTTCATATATTTATAATTTGGTCAAAGTTTATTATAGCATAGTTACCACTGTATAAAATACAGACCTATTTTATTGACTCAAATTACTTTACTATGAGGTTGCTATCTGAAACTTACCAAGTCGCAAATGTTTTTAAACGCACCTCTTTTAATGATCTAATTCCAATGTTTCTCTATTTGTTTAGCAGGGTGCAGACACTCAGGTCATGAGATGGGATGTGCCTACTGCTGGAGGAATAAGGAGTTGAAAGAGGAGCAAAGCATCCATTGAAAACTCTGTACTCCCAGACATTTTGCAGAACAGGAAAGAAATCTCCTGTTGCCAGTATGTCGGCTGTTCCTGCGGCCGCCCCGGCGCTTGTAAACCCTCCGCCACCAGAGTTCACCAACCCCAACAAGCCTGGCAGAAAAACAAATCAACTACAGTACATGCAGAATGTTGTTGTTAAGACTCTATGGAAGCATCAGTTTGCATGGCCCTTTTACACGCCTGTGGATGCCATCAAATTATGCCTTGCTGTAAGTGACTCAGTAGTTTTCAAGTAATTAGAATGTAATCAGTTGTTGACAACACTCCTTTTGATTTGAAAAAAAGCATTTCATATATTTTTCCAACGTTTACATATTCGGTGTGACTTTTGGGACTTAACTGCCTAAACATTCAAGAGTTGTAGAAGGTATACATGGTTGATCTTTTTTTGCATACCCCGGCCATACCATTTCACATCCACGTCGTCATTGGAAAATATCAATTTTGGGAGAGAATTTAAATGCATACAAACATGGTTGCCTAACTATATTAACTTTTAATTTATTTCTCTGTTATTTGAACATACCTATATATTAAAACCATTGCAGTTCACCATTACGTTTAACTCACTTTGAACTTCTAATTACTACCGCAAAGATTGCCACTGTTGAACCCCTGGTTGAATGTTAACTAAAATAATAATATCTGTTTATATTTTGATTATTTCAAAAGTTACATTTAAAACATATTTTGGTTGTATGCAACATTCTTTGTTGTGTGGAACTTCAACCAACTTTGTGATACCATCCAGAAGTGAACATGTTTTATAACCCTTTTGGTACATCAAAGGGGAATTTTACACATTTTTACATACAACATTCTGTATCATATTCAGTGGCAAGCCATTCATTTTATACCAAAAACTGTTGGGTGGGAAGAAGCGGGAGGGAAAAGGAGGAACTTCTCTTTTAAACCATCTATTCAGGAGCATGTTATGTCTCAACCAATGGCATGAACAACAAAACAAAAAGAAAATGCAGCTCGTTTGTAGATAATATACATTAATTGTTAAAACATTTACACTAATTAAAAGAAGCTGTCAATTAGAATTATAACAAAGTTTGACAACCCTGTTTGTAAGAGTTTGCATGATGTCAATGTATATATTACACATTCTGATATGTACAATGGAAAAATATACATGAAAGAAGGACTATTGATAAAGGGACTAACCCTTTGTTCAAATGTCTTTTAGCCCCGTTTCAGTCGTAGTCAGACATTTTGGGTTTGCTGTGACGTATGAATGTAAACAGTGTATTACACGTTAATACGTTAAGTAATATATTCATTATATTACTGTGCATAAAGGGATTAATCCACTTAGGTTTCAACCAGGGCTTGCAACTAACTTTTTTCCTCACTGTACTGGCATCATCCTGAAGTGCAATTTCAACAGTCCAAAACTGATCTTGACCCATCTCAAAATGTTGAAATACCCATATAGGTTATAGGGCATTTGCAACACTTTAAGTTTTTTTTTATTTCTGTCACATTACATAAACCAAATTGGTTTAGTTATTAAATATTTATTTAACTAATTTAAATGACATCATAATCCATGAGGATGCTGGTGAGATATTCTATTCCACCACTAGCTGCTCGGTATAACAATATAACACCACAACATAGCCTACTTAAAATCATGTGTTCCCCAGACTTTCTGTTATTCACCCACACTTTTAACCTATAGTAACTAAATACAACTTCAGGCAGAAAAATATGTAGTAACCCGATCATTGCTCAAACGTGTCTGGTATACACTTAAGATGGCTAGTAAAAAATGTGTGTAGCTAGCTAGTGAAGTTAGTTCACGTTTGCAAGCTATTGTCAGACTGTGACTGTTCATTTAGATGCAGATCAGAATTGCCATAGCAACTCCTGGAACATGCAACCTCATTCAAGCAAATTATATTTGCATTCTAATATGCCTTAATGCCAACAATTCAATTATTTTCATTTTTATAATTATTCTGCATTTTTGTAACCTAAATAATTACATAAGGATGCCTAGCCAGGCATCATTTTTGTAAACCTGAATGTTTTACATAGCCTATCTTTGGTTTCTTAAAGCCCGTAGCCCAAAATCCAACCATAGAAAATGAGCTGATTATTTTGAAGGCTTCCCAGGCTTTACTATTGAAACCTGCATTTCTTTCCTGTTTGGTTTACAAAACATTTATTGGACTGTCTAAAAGCTGTAAGGCACAATCCTATAGTTGCACCTTCCCTCTCATGTTTTACCATTAGTTATATTCAATATATCCATCTGTCACATTACAAAAACAGCTTGCATCATGTGCACATTTGAAAATGGTGTTCTCAATGTGCCGCCAAACTTCCCCATGAATGCATTGCAGCGCTCGTAACTTGACTTAGTTATTTATAGTTAATTAACATTTTAGATTAATATGATGATTTCATCAGTCATGTGTTTAAACATGTTTGTATAGAACCGCTGGTGAATGCATTGTGTATTTTTCTGGCCTATTGTCCCAAAGTTTGTATTGAACCGTTCCAGACATATTTTGTATTGTCCCCGGGAAAGGTTTATTTTGAGGACTGGTTTCACCATTCATCAATTACATTGTTTCTTTACTGGCTATTTAATTATTCAGTTGTAGTGAGTGTTTTTTGCTTTTGTCATACAGGACTATCATAAAGTTATCAAGAGCCCAATGGACATGGGAACGATAAAGAAGAGGCTAGAGAATAACTACTATTGGAGCGCCAGCGAATGTATGCAGGACTTCAACACTATGTTTACCAACTGTTACATCTACAATAAGGTAAATGATACTCTTCATTGAAAAACAACAAGAAAAAATTTACAAGAAAGCAAGAATTGTGTCTTGGTAAGAGATCAGTCAAACCTCAATTTCTGTTAACTTTTATTCTCTGGATCTAGAAAGTGAGCATAATGAATGAATAAAAACCATAGTACACAAAGCACTGAAGCAAACCTGCCACTTACAACGCTAATGTGAACTTACTTAGCCTAGTCTGGTGAAAGACGGAGCTTCTCTGACAGATTCTAGTTTAACACTGTTTCACCAGAACAGTCATCAGATCTTTCCTTCTTTGCTATGGATTTTAAAAGGAACAAATAAGACTCTGAATAGTTTGTATCAGTGGAATGACAAAAGGGCATGTTATTGTGTTTATTGCTTGTTGTGTCATCAGACTACATTGCTTGGTTATACATTTTTTTAATGTAAGTTGGCTTAAAAATATATATACATATAAAAGTTTAATATGTTACAGCAAAACAATCAGTAAATATATTGGAAAGTTTGAGTTATATTTGTTTTACATCAGCGTAATGTTGCAGTACACTTCTATGTAGCTACTGTATTGGTTGTGCATTGGAAAATTAAAGGGCGAGTCAGTAATTTGCGTTATTAGCATTGTACAAATTCATGAGTGGAAACCATACATACTCTTTTCACAATGCTGCATTTCAAGCAGAAAACTACTCTAAAACACTCCAAGCGAAGACAAGTGGTGTTGTTCATTTGAAAGATAGTTTGAATTAGTTCGAGTTTTCGCAAAATAATTATCATTTATAATAAACAGGTACTTTTCATGTGGTAATTGCTTTCGCCTTTAGTCCACTTCTAAGTGAACGTGGCTCACGATCCTCTGTATTAAAATGTTTCTCACAAAAACTGTATGTCTTGTTGGCGAAGTTGCTTGATTGATTATTATATTTTAATGTGACCAATAACGTGAACAATTCAATTGAAAAACAAACTAATCTTTGAGGGGGAAAAATAAAAAAGAACTATCAGCAATTTAAAAAAGCTAGGCGAAGCAACCTGTCTTCACATAGCTTGTTGAGGTTAAATTTCATGCTCACCTTGATGACATCACTGCAGATGAACAGAAGCTGTGTATTGTGGTTGTAGGAAATAGTTTACTGGTGCCAGTTTGAGTTCAACCAATTCCGCCGGCTGTTTCATCAGTTTTCAGTTAAAAATATCGATGCTACCATGCCAGATTACCCTATGTAGTTTTCTGCTTTGCGATAGCGGTACGAAACGTTTCATTTCATGAATTTGGACATTGCTAATAACGCTACTTATGCCTCATTTCCACTGGTGCCAAATACTGGTGTTTTACCCTGAAGTCCAGATGTTTTTCTGTTTCTATTGACACAGGCCAGCGCCAGTCGGCCACAAGTCGGTGTCCGAGTAGCTGGCTCTCACTTGGTGCCAAGCCACAGACTTTAGGACTTAGGGCAGGGTTTGCGGGTTGCTGCGTTACGTTCTTTGAAAACGCAGCATGTTGTGCTATTCCAATAGCGATGTGTATCGTTTGCTTTAAGCTTCTCGTAATGGTTTTCAACTGATCTAACACACAGATCCCTGATAGAATAAAGTAATAGTACAGGGAAGGAAAGAGTTGGAGCTATTGAAGTTGGTACAATGCCATTGCCTCAATAGAAAAACGGAGCTCCCAAATCCTTCTATGAAAGGTAGTGTTTTGACAAAATACATATTAAACTAAATAATTAATATACTGGCTTACTGTTGCGTTGTCACAAGTGTAGGTGGAGAAGGAGCTGGTCGCTTGAGTTTGAGGAAGACATTTGTTTTATTACTCAATTTCAAACGCTGTATTGTAAACAAACTGAGCATGGTGTTATTGTTTATTTTACTACCAGAAAAATATCACGTTTTATTTTTTGTAAGTGAAAAACCAATTCGCGTTTATTCCTCCCTTCCCACTTGAGCCCCTCAAGTCCCAATGTATAGTTGAAACAGGAAAATCTAGTGCCAACATTAGCATAAATTACAGGTGAAGCCCTGGTTCCTTGGCAAAGCCCCAGTGGAATTGCGGAATTAGACTGGGACAGAGCTGAATAATGGATTGTTTGAAAAAATGACTCTATGGGCCTTCTGGAACATCTATTGGTAAGTGAATATAAAAAAAAAGTTAGTTTTTGTCTAACTATCCTTTTAAGCATTCAATAGAATTCAAATATTGGTATAAATAAAAACATCACACAAAGTACATACACAAATTGTCTTTTTTGTGTAAGTACTTATGTTAAAAAACAGAAAACACAACTATTTTTCCAGTAAAGTTAGGTTGCTGTGTAAAATGCTAATAAAAACAGAATGCAGTGAAGTGAAGATGATTTCATCCTTTTATTTAAAATAATACAAAGACAACTTATCAGACGTTGAAAAAGAGAAATGTTTTTGTTTTTGGTAAAATTCACCAATCAGCCATAACATTATGACCACTGACAGGTTAAGTGAATTACACTGATTATTTTATCATGGCACTGGTCAGTGGGTGGGATATATTAGGCAGCCAACGAACATTATGTCCTCAAAGTTGATGCGCAGGAAAAATGGGCAAGTTGGGACATGGGCATGTTTTACTGTGTTGAATTTCCTCTCCTTTTAAAAACATTCTCTGTAAGCGTTTCGGGAACTGAGGAGACCAATAGTTGTCATTTTGATAGTGATATTTTTTCCCATTCTCACTTAAGATCGGATTTCAGCTGCTCTACAGTTTGGGGGCTCCTTTGTGGTATTTTTCGTTTCATAATGCCCCAAAATGTTTTTTATGGGTGACAGGTCTGGACTGCAGACCAGCCAGTTTATCACCCAAACACTCTTTGAAGCCATGCAGTAGTAATACGTGCAGAATGTGGTTTGGCATTGTCTGGCTGGAATAAGCAAGGCCTTCCCTGAAAAAGACTAATAACACTAGCAAGTCACTGTCCTGATAGGACCATTGCCAAAATCTTTTTGATTGAAACAAATAATAATTGCATTATACACTCAAGATGCTCCAGTTGTTTCGTAATCTGGCACATGCAAAAACAACTACCTTCCTGCTCTTCGCTTGTGCTCTTGGCCACTCTTTCAATAAAATATTTAAAATTGTTCGGGCAAATCACTCAATTGAAGAAGGAAGCAAAGGATAACTATGAGCTGAAACGAAAAAATTGAATATTTTTGAACGGGTCAACAAAGAATTTACATGTTTCAACCTTGATGGAACTCCGATGCATTGTGTTGTCCGTTGTAAGTTTCTGGCAAGAACCGACAAATGTTGGTCTTTTTACAAAGGCATTGACAACTTTCGCAAACAGTCCCTTACCAGCCATGCCAAAACAGCAACTGGTCTGCATGACAGCCAATTCATGCAGACCAGAATTGTGGTTGGCAATTCAACTTCACGGCCCTTGCCCATACTGGTCAAAAGTCTAAATGCAGATGCCCAGTGGGTGATTGCACAACTTCTGAAAACCGCATACCTAGTAACTAAGACGGACCGGCCATTTGCCTTGTTCCTCTGGGATGAATGGTTTTGTTTAAAAGTGAAACATTGTTGTATTTTTATAAATTTTAATATTTAGAATTTCGATAATTGTAAAGTTCATGGACAGGATATCGAGGTGTAGTCGGGGGGAGGGGTTGCAGTTCGGTGGGCTGGGGATCTCATTGCTGCTTTTTGTAGATGATGTGGGCCTGATGGCATCATTGGTCTGTGACCTTCAGCACTCACTGAACCGGTTTGCAGCTGAACGCGAAGCGATTGGGATGAGGATTTGCACCTCTAAATCTGAGGCCATGGTTCTCAGCAGGAAACCGATGGAGTGCCTCCTCCGGGTAGGAAATGAGGCGTTACCTTAAGTAAAGGAGTGCAAGTATCTCAGGGTCTTGTTTGTGAGTGAGGGGAAAAGGGAGCGGAAGATTGGCAAAATAATCGGAGCAGCGGGGGCGGTATTGCATTTGCTTTACCGCAGCGTTGTGACGAAAAGAAAGCTTTGCCGGAAGGCAAAGCTCTCGATATACCGGCCAATTTTCGTTCCTACACTCACCTATGGTCATGAAGGCTGGGTCATGACCAAAATAAATAGATTAAGGGTACTAGCGGCTGATATGAGTTTTCTCAGAAGGGTGGCTGATGGCTCCCTTAGAGATAGGGTGAGACGCTCAGTCATCCGTGAGGAACTCGGAGTAGAGCCGCTGCTCCTTTGCATTGAAAGGAGCCAGTTGAAGTGTTTCGGGCATCTGGTAAGGATGCCCCCAGGACGTCTCCCTAGGGAGGTGTTCCAGGCACGTCCACCCGATACCAGATAAGCGTATGAAGATGTTTTATATATCCAGAATACACTTCATAAAGAATTTAACATGTTAAGTAACAGAATTATGGTAATGGTGATAAATTTGAACTTTTGTTAGGAGGGACAGTAATTATGTTTTTGAGGCCAGTAAGTTTCAAACCCCCTGGGCCAGTGGCAAAACATTTTAACATTAAGCCCTGGGAAAGTTTCGCATTTAGGCTCAGTCCATTTTAAATGAGCTCAGGCCCAGACAATGCTGCAGCATTTCTGAATCTTGTTTATACACTGCTCAAAATAATTAGGGGAACACAATTATCACAGTATAACACAAAGTCAAATGTCAAGGATATCAATCTGTCCAATTAGGAAGCATAAGTGATTGTGAATCAATCTCGCCTGTTTTGGTGCATTTTAAAGCGACAACAGGTGCACTGGAGAGGCAACAACAAGACAACCCCCAAAAAGGGAAGGGTTATGCAGGCAGTGAAAATTGCTCTCTCCTTATCCTTCCTGACTTATTCTTCTCTAGTTTTGCATTTTGCCAGTGTCCTTGTCACTACTGGCAGCATTGACGCGGTACCTGTAGCCCACTCAGGATGCACAGGTAGTCCAGCTACTTCAGAATTACTCATCCATACGAGCCATCGCAAGAAGGTACAGAAAGTACAGTCACAAGGACATGGAGGAAATACCAGGAGACAGGCCATTATCCAAGGAGAGCTGGACAAGGCCCTAGAAAGGCATCCGTCCAGCAGCAGAACTGGTATCTGCTTCTTTGTGCGAGGAAAAACAGTAGGAGCACTGCCAGAACCCTACTAAGTGACCCAGCAGGCTACTGGTGTGCATGTTTCTGACCAGTCTGTCTGAAACAGACTCCATGAGGGTGGAATGAGAGCCCAATGTCCTCTGGTGGGACCTGTGCTCACAGCCCAGCACTGTGCAGCTTGATTGGCATTCACCAGGGAACACCAGAATTGTCAGGACCAACACTGGCACCCTGCTCTCTTCACAGATGATTTATGATACATATCATGATGATATATATTGACAAATATTGGCTGTCAAAAAAAGTAAACTCTGATATAGCTTCCACCCGCACTGTTATTTTGCATAGTAGAATCAGTCAGTTTGATGATCAATTCCAGATTTGTTTGTTTATTCAGGTATATACTTACAGGGTTTTTCCTGGCTCAGAATCGGCCTTTGGGGGGTGACTACGCACAACGGTAAGCATTATTGGTCTGTGTACAGTAAAGGCAATGAGTTACCTTATGACAGGTGTCTATGCAATTTCTTGTTATTTCTGACCATTCTGATGATAAAAAATATCTCATGCATGAATAAATGAAATCTATTAACATAACTGTTTAAAAAATGAATTTTATTACAACACTGAAAGCAGGGAGGGGAGTGAGTTTGAGGGACGGGGTGTGGGGTTGGGAGTGGCAGTCAGTTGCAAAGGTCACATCCTGCTTCAAGCATTTCATCCTCTTTTTTAATTAACTAAATAAAAGGATCTGACTGGACAATATGACCTAAAATCTAAATCACGATTAATTGAACATTTTACCTCGATTAATGAACAATTTTGAGTTTTTGTTTTGTAATGGGAAGTTTACCTTGTAACATTGTAATATCATGTATATTGTAACATTAAGAAAGATGCTATAAGATTTTTGTTTATTGTTGTCACAGTATTTATTTTGTGTGCTGAAGTAAAATATGTATATAGCACCTTTCTAAACACATGTATCGAGTGCTTAGCAAGAACATCTGCTCAGATGTGGCTGTAAACAGACTTCAGGTCAGCAGCTACCATTTTACGACATGATTTGTACATGTTGGATAACACAGTAGGAAAAATAAGGTTGCGATGGCACAGTGTATTTTCTGTCAAGAGTTTTAATAAGGTGTTTAAACCCACAAAGATCCACTGTAGCTATGAGAGCCGTATTCTTTGTGATGTAGTAACAAATGGCGTCAGTTATTTCTTTCCATCTTCTTGAATTCTTTTCATAATGTGAAGCATTTGGAAATGCTTATGTTATCGACATCTGCTTTGTGGAGGCACTTGTTGCTGCGCACTTGTCAATCTCTTTTTTAAACCATGCTCTGTTCATATTCGGTAACATGATTGTGCTCCGAGTGTTGAACCAGATTGGTGGTAAAAAACTGCAGTGTCTACATTTGAATTAATTTTGTTAGGTTTCATCATTATTGAAGCCAAAATATGTCCAAACGACACACTGCGTTTTTATTTGGGACAAGTTGCTCAATTGACTCAGCGTTTGAATTCTCCTTGTTGCTTCCATGCCGCTGACTGGACAGGCGGAGTCACATGACTACACACCTGGTGGTATGTTTTAAGGGGAAATAACAGACATGGGAAAATTACGTCGGTTAGAGGATCTCATTAGCCTTCGGTTTATTTTCTGCTTGTTCAACAGCTCTTTGATAAATAGCTAATAAACACATTCGGAGAGGGTTTGAAATGCTTTTTTGTATTATTCTGATCATTTGGGCGCTGGTGATTTTTCTCTGGTGCCCACTGAAACCTCTTTGAAAAAAAATTGGCTTAGATGTTTTGTTCCAACAGTTATCCTGTTTCTAATTAAGTAAAAGATTGTTCATTTCTGAAATTCACCTTCTTGTGGGTGTGTCAGTCAATTAATCGGCTCTCTGCTTTTTCCTGTTAAATCTGCCTTTAAAAATCCACTATCGGTTGACCTAGTTGAGACATTAAATGATGTTTGTGTGCATAATGGGTATGTGATTTGCAGATCAACCATATCAAGGTTTCTGCAGAAAACTGTCCTGCATTGTCAATTAAGAAGACATTAACTAACAAGTGCCACCTTAATGCATGAGTGATCGAGCTGCAATGTGGGTAAAGGGTTTATTATCAAATAAGACCAACATGGGACTTTATGCCCAAATCTCAAGTGCAATATGTTGACCCTAACACTGCCCATGCCTGAAGACGCACCATCCCTACAGTGATGAATGTGATGCTGACAGCATCATGCTGCGGGGATGCTTCTCATCAGCAGGTACTGGGCATTTTGTTACAGTTGTAGAAGGATGAAGCAAATGATTAGTTTGGAGGAAATTTGCCTAAGGACACTAATACCAAGCACAAGGCGAAAGCAACATTGCAGTGGCTCAGAAACAAAAAGGTGAATTTCCTGTAAGGGCCCATTCAATGTCCGGATGTCAATCCTATTCAAAGTCTGTCTGTATTTGAAAACTGTGGTCCACAAGCAGCATCCAACAAACCTGCCAAGTAAAATGGGCCAAAATTAACTGTGACCCTACAACGCTGTTACATGAGTATCATGTACTTAGTGGGTATTGCAATTTAAGGCATTTCAAAAAAATATTAAAAGGAAAAAGTCCATGGAGTTATTTGTCACAACAAGCCGTTATTCACCTGTGTCCCAGCCAAGTATTCGCATAATTAGCATTATATAAATTCATGAATTGATTCTGTGCATCCCAAGCTGCAAAAGCTGCATTTCAAGCAGAAATAAACTCCACAAAACATTTGACGTGGCCATGACAAATGCTGACAGTATAAACACGTAAATTAATTGTTGGACTGATTAAAATATTATTATTCAAGAGTTTGTTTTGACAACAATCCAGGTAATAGTTACTACAGGGTAGAAAATTGGGTGCAATTCTCTGAAATGCAGTGTATTAAATTAATTTCCTATTTTCTCAGTCTGTTTTAATAATTCAACAATTATTTGAATTGAGGCTAGTATAATGTAACAAATGACAACTTTTATATGGGTTATTTTCAGTCGAATCTAATAATCAGAATCAGCTTTATTTGCCAGGTATGTGAGCACATATGAGGAATATGACTCTGGTTTATAAAGACTCACAATGTGCTTACTCATAAAAGTCTCAAACAAAGGACACTCAACAAGTGCCGCCGACTGCAATAAACAGTACACAAAACAAACCAAAAAAAAACATAGTAAGACTGGTGTGTGCAATGAGCAGGGTATAATGGGTGCTAGAAATAAATATTATTGTTCAGGTATTATTATTTACATAATGACTGTGGGTGTGATCTATATATATAGCAGAGTGCAAACAATGCTGGAATGAATAAATACTTTTTAGTGCAGGTGTAATGTACATGAGGTAGATGGATATGGTATTTACAATATATATACAGTATGAACAACACTGAATTGCAGGATGACAAAGCATTTAAAATAAATTAGTAGAAAGGTGGATGTTAGGGTCAGAGTTACTGGGTGGTTATAGAGGGATTGTGCCTGGCACTAAGTGACTGAAGTTGACTGTTCATCAGAGTGATGGCCTGTGGATAGAAACTGTTCTTGTGTCTGTTTGTTTTGGCGTACAGTGCTCTGAACCGCCTACCAGAGGGGAGGGGCTGGAACAGGTTGTATCCAGGGTGTAATGGATCTGCTGATATTTCCTGCCCTTTTACTGACTCTGGTTTTACTGAAGTCCTAGATGGAGGGCAGGTTGGCACCAATTATCTTTTCTGAAGTTCTGACTGTCCGATGTAGTCTGTTCCTTTCCAGTTTTGTGGCAGATCCAAACCATACAGTGATGGACGTGCAGAGAACAGAATGGATGATGGCTGTGTAAAAGTGATCAGTAGCTCCTTGGACAGGTTAAGCTGCTTAAGCTGGCACAGGAAGTACCTCCTCTGCTGGGCCTTTTTAATGATGGCATCTGTGTTGGGCTCCCACTTTAGATCCTGGGAGATAGTGGATCCCAGAAACCTGAAGGATTCCACTACAGACAAAAGGTGATTGAGAATGGTGATGGGGCAAAGTCAGGGGGCTCCTCCTGAAGTCCAAAGTCATCTCCACAGTTTTGAGCGTGTTATCTCCAGGTTGTTCTGATCACACCAGAGGACTAGTTGTTCAACCTCCTGTCTGTAGGCAGAATCATCACCGTCCCGGATGAGGCAGATGACCGTAGTGTTGTCTGCAAACTTCAGTAGTTTAACAGATGTGTCTCTTGAGGTGCAGTTGTTTGTGTAGAGGGAGAAGAGCAGTAGGGAGAGCATGCAACCCTGGGGTGCGCCGGTACTGATTGTTCGAGTGCTGTATTTGGTTGTTCCCCAGCCTCACCTGCTGACTCATGTTGGTCTGGAAGTTTGTGATCCACTGACAGGTGGAAGCTGGCACAGTGAGCTAGATGGGTGTGGTATGGAGGATGTCTAGGATGGTTGTGTAGAACGCCAAGCTAAAGTCCACAAGCAAGATCCTTGCAGGTGTCCCTGGAGAGTCAAGGTGTTTCAGGACGTAGTGCAGTCCCATGTTAACAGCCTCATTCCACAGACCTGTTAGCCCGGTAGGCAAACTGCAAATTTAAGATATTCAAAATATAGATTCACTTTTCTGAATATGTAATTCACACATTTAGAAAAGTTTCCATCTTCCATCATGGTGCTGTGTGTATGGGTGGTCATAGCTGAGCGTGAATGTACTAACACTTGCAAATTGAATTCTGTGGTTTATAGAGGCGTGGCCTTCAATACATGGCCAACAAGAGGTTGTGATATACAGTGTGTGGACAAAATAAAGGAAAAACATGGTAAAGGACTGTTACTTTGAAGTAACTCAATCACAATTACATATGCAGATGTAGAGGTAAAATAAGGTTAATTGCAAATTAACAGTACGTACAGTAAATGTATTTCAATATAATAAATGGTAATGCAATCACAGGGAACTTCTCCTTTTTAACCAGAGTGAAGAGTTGGTTCTTGCTGCAGTTTCTCTTTACTAAAAGAAGTAGCCATGCTGGAACAAGGAACTCTCTTATCTGGTTGAGATGGGTAGATATGTTCAAGAAATCTGTTGATAATTTGTTAGATCTTTTTACTGAAATACCAGCCTAATCCCAAATGGACCTTTAAAACCCTATGCACTTCAGGGAACAATTTCAAGTGTTTTTAAATGTGTCACAATGTTACATACACAAATCAAATCCTATTAGATTTATTGTATCCTATTAGATTTTAGATTAGGCAAGCCATCTGACTTTGTTCGCCTATCTTAAACACACAGCCCATTTGTTCTTGTGTTCCTCTAGCCTACAGATGACATTGTGCTGATGGCTCAGGCTTTGGAGAAGATATTCCTGCAGAAAGTGGCTCAAATGCCTCAGGAGGAGGTGGAGCTGCTACCGCCAGCTCCCAAAATTAAAGCTGCCCGCAAATCAGGAGGGCCTGTTAGTGCAGGTAATTCCCGCCTTTGGCAGTTGGAAGGGACTTGCGCTGACGATAAGCTGTCCGAACGGGAAATGGTCAATAATTTAAAATTTTCCCACTTTATGCGTCGTTTTTTTTAACAGAGAGCCATGCACAGGCTGAGTCAATGGATTCACCCCCATCCTCTTACCCAAGCTCCCCTCCACTTGTGTCTCAGACACCTGTAATAGCAGCCACGCCAGTGCCAACCATCACCTCTGTTACCCCTGTCCCCCTTCCTGCTGCATCCATTATAGCGGTGGTTCCCACTGCACAGCCGGTCATCAAGGTAAGTCCGGAAACACTGGCCAGTCTAGTGGCTCCTTAGTGGATTCTTATTTTAGGACAGCACTCCTGGGGATTGGGTATATATATGGTATATACCACATTGAGGGACAGTATCCATGCCCTACTCGCATTATGCTTAAGAATTGTTCAGTGTCCTTGCATATTGGTCAATATACAACGTGCCTCGTGCCTTAAGGTTTAAATTGAAATGATGGTGCCAGTTTACTTGTTTACTGTTTTAATTGTGGGTTAACACCTATAATTACAAGCAGGCCTTTCTCGGATTTGTAGTATATGGCCAGTAAACCACAGCTAAGAACTGTAATCCCTGTTGGATCCAGATAAATAGCCGTGGTTTATTGATCTTTTGCCATATACCCATTCTTTATATGCCAAATAGTGTGCACGTATGCAATGTCTTCTTAAAAACAGACTGCTAATGTACTTGCATTTGACCATATCTTTAACTCAGAAAAAGGGAGTGAAGCGGAAAGCGGACACGACAACTCCCACAACCTCAGCAATCGCCGCCAGTAGAAGTGACTCCCCTACCCAGCATGTGGAATCCAAACAGGGGAAAGTCTCATCCAGGCGGGAAAGTGCAGTCCGGCCTGTCAAGAACCTTAAAATGGACACAGAGGACAGTGAGGCACCCCTGCCTGGCAGCAAGAAAGGCAAGCTCGGTGAGCAGCTCAAGCACTGCGATGTCATTCTGAAGGAGATGCTCTCCAAGAAACACGCAGCCTATGCTTGGCCGTTCTACAAGCCTGTTGATGCAGAGGCGCTCGAACTGCACGACTATCATGAGATCATCAAGCACCCCATGGACCTCAGCACTGTTAAGGTAGGTCCCCTGTTCACACTTGACACACTCCTAATCTAAATCCCTCCAAAGCAATATTTTACTTGATCACTGTTTTTTGTTAGCAAACGTTTTCATGTTTTCTTTAAAAGCAATGGCAACCTTAGTTTGTGCTCTGTATCCACAGAAAAAAATGGATAGCCGAGATTATCAAGATGCCCAAAGCTTTGCCACGGATGTACGGTTAATGTTCTCAAATTGCTACAAGTACAACCCCCCTGATCACGAGGTTGTGGCCATGGCCAGGAAGCTTCAGGTATGATAAGATTCTTCAGACAGCCAAGTTGCCTCATTGGAGTACTGT
Source organism: Esox niger (assembly GCA_016801105.1). NCBI lineage: Eukaryota > Metazoa > Chordata > Actinopteri > Esociformes > Esocidae > Esox > Esox niger. The sequence goes on from JACXGJ010004779.1 coordinate 25,308, forward strand.
TGTTTGAACTGGCCCTTTTTTGTCTTCCTATTTCTAAGGACGTGTTTGAAATGCGATTTGCCAAGATTCCGGACGAGCCCATCGAAACCACACAGCCCTCCACCACACCGGTGGTAAGCAAGAGTACAGAGAGCAGTGAAAGCAGCGGCAACACCTCCAGCTCGGAGAGCTCGGACTCGGAGGAGGAGCGGGCCACGCGGCTCGCAGAACTGCAGGAACAGGTGGGTTCGGAACAGGTGGGTTGTCACAACCAAGGACCAAGATCCAAAACCCGTGGATGGATGAACAGGGAAAGAACCCCCCCATGAGATTTAGAATGCTACCACTTAAAAAGAAAATCAAAGCCACTCCACAATGTGCAGATTTGTTTTCAGCCGGCCATCCACAGTAAAAGTGACAGTTAACCCTCTACCGCCACATGCTGCCATAAACTGTTAGAATATCTTGGTATTATGGCGCACATGCTGAAACTGTAGTGCTTACATTTAGAGCAATGTTTTACATTTCATTCATACCACAATTATTTCGCTCTGATGATGAAATAGTTTTGTTGTGCTGCTAGGATGTTAACATTATCTTTTGGAGTATTTCTATCTTTGTCCCCTGATTTCCCCTTTGGCTTTCTTACCAGCAAATCACTGTGGAGCACCCCAATGGTAACAGGGCGGGGAAAAAAAACGGGTGTGCCAAACGTTTTCAGGTGATTTATCTTTTACTTCCCCGTCCCCACAAAACTCTTATTTTTGTATTGCACCTTGTTGAAAGAGCGGTAGAGGGTTACATTTGGGGATCAGATCTCTTTAAGGGGTTTTAAGTGTGCTGGGTAGGTGGTGTTCCCCTCAGTAGCTAGCTTGCTCTTTGACATGTAGGCCTAGATAGTCCTTACTTAGTAAATTTCTTTTCAAGTTGCAGTTTTTTTTGCATTCGTTTTAGTAAAAAGATTATCATTTTCACGATGGTGACAGTTGGCTGGTGGCAAATAGTGTTAGCAGTGGGTTTTTGATGATTCTGGCAAGGATTTTGAATGCTTTTTGCTGCATTGTAACAGTTTATACAATTTGTTAGACTTTCTTTGTAAGGATTTGTCAGTGTGTTCTAAATGCAAAAAGCTTATTTTTCTGTTTAATATTTCTTGTTTCTTCTGAAATCAGTCCATGTGCCATTTGGGTAGTCAGCATTTGTTAGGTAGGCTGGTGGCTGGCATGCTTTTTTGGCAGCTATTTTCCCAGGCCGAATATTTATGTAGACGCTTCATTTGCATGCCAATATTGTATTGTTTTATGAGATCAATGGATGTTCTATTTATACACACACTTGATTGTTTCCACTACATTTGTAAAATAAATTGGTGAAGCAATGTATTTAACATGTGTAGTTCACACAGATTGTGATAACTTGAGAATGATTTAAAATGCATTAACTCTTGAAATCCAAGTATCAGAGCAAACATATGAATTGACAAGACCCCTTAAGTCCAAGGAAACCATCCCAGGTTTTTATATATAACTTCTATTATTGTCATAAATGGTCCAAAACCCAAATGGCAGAGCTTCTGCTGATTGCACTTGTCTACATCCCATATTAGCAAAGTATTCATTTAGCCAACACTCCCAAGCATGTTGTCTGAGTTCCTGCATAAGATTCACCCTATATACATAAACATCTGAGCTCCATGGGTGACTCCTGACTGTGCTTCTTTCCTCAGCTAAAGGCCGTTCACGAACAGCTGGCTGTTCTTTCGCAGGCCCCAGTAAGTAAACCAAAGAAAAAGAAGGAGAAAAAGGAAAAGGAGAAGACGACTAAAGACAAAGAGAAGGACAAAGTCAAAACCAACAAGGGAAAGGTTGATGACGAGAAGAGGCCCAAGTCGACACAGCAAGCCAAGCCAGCTAATCAGAAGAAGGCTCCGGTCCGAAAACCAAACAGTACAGTGGCGGCTACCAGGTACTACTATTTGTTTTCATATGTCTCATAGTTCCTCACAATCTCCTGAACATCATGAATACTTGATAAAGTATAGCCTGGATACATTTTTTAAAAGTGCTGTGTTAGACTGACTCTTATCCCTGTTTCCTGTATCAAGACCAGTTAGTCTATTGCTAACTACCTGTACATTGAACGTCTCGCAGTGCAAAACTGAACATCCCCACAGGGCAAAAGCTGTGGACTTACAATGATCTGACCAAAACGTTTTCAGGCAACCGAAGAAAGGGTCCAAGGTGGCGGCGGCCGTCAATGAGTCTGAAGAGGAGCCGTCCCTTCCAATGTCATACGATGAGAAGCGCCAGCTCAGCCTGGACATCAACCGTCTACCTGGTGAAAAGTTGGGCAGGGTGGTCCACATCATCCAGTCCCGGGAGCCATCTCTGCGTGATTCTAATCCGGACGAAATAGAGATAGACTTTGAGACACTCAAGCCCTCAACACTCCGTGAGCTTGAACGATACGTCAAGTCCTGTTTGCAGAAAAAGCAGCGAAAACTTTTACGTAAGTTACTCTCTGTCTAGGTGTTTTTTTCCCTGAAATCCTTTTTCAGTCCCTTTTCATGGTTAAATCACATCTTTCTCTGGCTGTTACCTAAATGCTCTAAGCCTTCCTCGTGTTTGTCCCCTTACCCTCCCCTTTGAACTGAGGTAAACTCACCCTTGCATACAACTAGTGTTGGACGTTCAGTTACAGTTTGCTTTTAGCTCAGATGAAACTGTTTCGTATGCAGTGCAGTTCGTAGCAATGCACTTTCTTCAGTTGAATGCGATGCCAGAAGTATAAATTCTGGACAATTCTGACTTCAACTGGAAGTTTAGTTTCCATCCAATTCGATTTCAAGTGGACTCGTTACTATGGCCAAAATACAGAATCTAGATGTTAGAGCGGACAAAGACATGCAGCTTGTTGCCACATGCACAAAAAATACATGTGGGAACTTATTACATGGCGCTGTCTGTCTCCCGCAGTCGGCATTGGGAAAAAGAGTGCCAGGTCTAAGGAAGAACTGGTTCAGGAAAAGAAGAAAGAGTTAGAAAAGAGGCTACAGGACGTGAGCGGACAACTGAACCACAACAAGAAACCGCCCAAAAAAGGTACCTGTGTTTCAGAGCTCCCACTGCTACAGGCTGCCAAATGGGCTAGAATAGTTTAGGCAAGTGAAAACCTGATGCCTTAGTGGCTGTTTTGTTGTTGCTTTGTAGATTTAGATGTTTTTGTCTAAAGGTTTGGTAGCCCCCCACCCCCAACACAAATTTCTAGCTAGGCATGGAGTTCATGTCAGGAAGCTTTAGTCATGGAGGGAAATGGAACAGATTCAGAGCTTTCTGTACAAAACTCTTTCTGACTGCTTGGATGGCTATCTATTTTTCTCCTAACCATTTACCTCCTCTCAAATGCTTTTGCCATAATGAGTGTCTATTCTCCATGGCTCAATCCCAAATTTACCACTAAGCCCTTCTCCATATATATTTATGGAGATCAGAAAGGATCTGATTGGGATATGTAACATGGTGAATCTTTACACCTAGCTAATCAGAGGGCACGGTGCATGTATTGATGACACCTGTAAATTTCTTTCTGAATGCCACAAGTGCAGCGGCCTTAGGGTTTGATTTGGGATTGGGCCTTTTCTGACTTATTTGTAGCTGGATGTGGAGTTGCTTTGGACAACTACTACCATTCCCTGACCAATTGTTATTGAACAATGTCACCATAACCGTGCCTAATGTTGAAGTAGTTATTAGTTTCCTACTTGCTCAGCTGTGTATAATATAGTTGATGCTGTCCTTGAAAAGTATGTCTGTCTGTGTGTCTGAATTTGACCGCATGCCTCTATTAACCCATGCCTCACCACCATCTTTCTTCTGTGCAGAAAAGGCAGGATCAGCACCTGGAGGGGGGGCCTCTCGGCTGAGCGGCAGCAGCAGCTCCTCTGACTCAGGCACAAGCAGTTCCAGTGGCTCCAGCTCAGAAAGCAGTGACTCCGATTGATCTGAGAAAGACCCTCTCCCCTCATATCCCAAATCCCCCTCTCACCCTAGCTAATTTACCTCCCATTTAGGTAGTAATCTGCTTTACCCCCCTTTCCCTGGATTACTTTTATAAAATAACGAAAAGACTTTCAACGACTGAGGATATTGATAATGTTTTGTATTTAGAAATGCCTTTAGAGACAGAAAGTAGGAAATGTGTAAGAGGATGTAGCTGACTGCACATAGTCTGGGTTTGTTTTTGCTGGCCCTCAAAGGGAAATGCCTGGTATCACCAGAACAACACGTGTTAGTTATTTTAATTCAAGAGGAATAAAATGATTTCTGCTTTACATGGGTGCTCATAGCTGAATCCAATGTGAAAGACTATGTTATATAAGTAGTAAACCTTTAAGATTAACACTAAGATTGATTTTGGTTTGGACAAAAGAGATGGTCTTTCTCTTTCTGGGATGACTGTTGCCTCTAGTTTAATATTTGCAACCTCACAACATTCCATAAAGAATTTTGGTTTCATGGATATGGCGATATAAAAAAAAAAACAATTAGGGCCAAACATTGAATTTCCATTGATTATTTGAAACAAATGGTTTTAACGATCATCTGACTCTGAATTGGAAACTGTTGGTCTCAATTTTCCACACAGTATTTAAATCTGTTATGTCTGAAGTGTCTGTTCAATGTAATTGTGGGTTAAAGCTCGACTGCGTTTGAATAGTACATTGACTTAATCAAGGCATTTTACATTTAAATGTTTAGTCATTTAGCTGACGCTCTTATCTCGAGTGACTTACAGTAGTGAGAGCACTACCCAGTGGGAATTGAACCCACAACCCAGAAATTGCAATTACCATGCGCTTTCAACTGAGCAACATGGGACTTGCCCCATGTGTATTTCCTGAAGCTGTTTTATCTACATATTTGTGGCAAAGTAAAGTTGCTATCCGAACACTTTCCATTTGTCTAATATCTTTTGTCTCATTTTTCAGTAGTTTTTGCTTTGGTGTTCTGCACTCCATTAATGTGGACTAAATTAATTTTCTCTTTTTATTTAGTTTGATTGCTCCCAAAGTAATTTACCCCTAGATGTACTGGATCCATTTAACATCTGCTTCTCATAAAGACGTCACCTAGTGATTTGTCCAATTTTTTTCCTTTTATCAAGCAATTGAGACTGGTTTCGGAGTTTGACACTTCTGTAGTCACTGTTATTTACATGTATCTCTATGCAGCCAGTGTTAATGTTAAATGGATGCTCCTAAGATGTCTAACACACATCACACTCTTGTGGTTTGTTTCCCAGCCTGTTAGTATACTATTTGGCATGTGCCATATCCGACAACTCTTATTATTGAATGTAATAACGTCCTTTTTCTGTGTATTGGCTAGTCTTTCCTTTGAACATGATGGTTATATGCCAGCAGTAGGTAAATTGACACTTGCAGTACAGCCAGTTTCTTTTGAGTGAAGATCTTTGGGCTCTGTCTCTTCTGTATAATCGACTAATCACCACATGTACAAAAACTAAATTTGTTTGTCAAGACAAAAGTAAATCTAAAAGTACATATGTTATTGTTAATATCTGAGCATTTCAAAGACCTCTAAACAAAACTACTTAGATGTGTCATAATACACAATCTAGTCTTCCTTCCAAATTCTGAATAATTTATTCAAACTGCTTGTTTACCTTATACAATACACCTGTTGTGACTGGATTTTTACTCTTATGTATCGTAATTTCTGAGATGGTGTGTTCTATCAATTTGAGATAATTTACAACTGCAGTTCATGAAGCTGAGCTCCATTTCAGTTGCGCTAGTTGTCAGTAGTGGTGATGTTTTAAACTAACTGCTAAATTCCCATTAACCTCATTAGAGTTTCAGACAGACAACCTCTTTCATAAAAAAACAGCTGGGTTTGCCTGAGTGATGTCATACAAGTTGAGACTGGAGTGTATATATATATAAGTATTTTCACCATATTCACTGATGTGTTTATTTTAGTTTTTGGTCAACATACCATAGTTAATTTTTATATTTTAAAATTATTTTATGTATTTGCATGCACTCCTGCCGTAACTTTCTTAAATATTTTTGAGCACTGTATAGTAACTTCTATAGTAACTTCTAGACATCAGTCTTTGAGAACTAAAGATTCATGTTGTAGTTTTGGGGTTGTTTAAGGGTGAAATCACATGGGGATGCAGGGCAAACAAAAAGTGAATATTTGATGTAATTATTTACATGGAATCCCTTATTTTCTGAGTTCCTTTGTTTTCATAAATAAACCACATAAACATACACTGAATGTGAGCTCCAGGGTTTTCTTTATATCCCATCCACATCACAGCCATTTGTCTTTTAAAAAAGTATGTCCTATATTTTTACACTGAAATAGATCTCAGAATGTCATACACACAAAAAGCTTACCACATTTGTTTACTCTGTTGGCAAAGGAGAAATGCTAAAATAATCCCATCTATCAGTCAGGTGTGATACAGTGGGGAGAACAAGTATTTGATACACTGCTGATTTTGCAGGTTTTCCTACTTACACAGCATGCAGAGGTCTGTAATTCTTATCATAGGTACACTTCAACTGTGAGAGACGGAATCTAAAACAAAAATCCAGAAAATCACTGTGTGATTTTTAAATAATGAATTAGCATTTCATTGCATGACAAGTATTTGATACATCAGAAAAGCAGTATTTAATATTTGGTACAGATTTTTTTTTGTGCAATTACAGAGATCATACATGTCCTATAGTTGTTGACCAGGTTTGCACACACTGCAGCAGGGATTTTGGCCCAATCCTCCATACAGACCTTCTCCAGATCCTTCAGGTTTCAGCTCCCTCCAAAGTTTTTCTATTGGGTTCAGGTCTGGAGAACGATAGTTACAGGGTATGTAACTCCAGTTATATGAGTGGAGCAGAGCCCCCTATGTGGGCTTTGCTCCTAGTGGTTTACGGTGGAGCGAGCGATGCCCAAGATGTACTCCCTGTCGGTCCCAATTAACAAACTGGTCCCAACAAGGCACGAACGGGTCTACAGGCTAGGGTTGCCATGGCAACCGATAACTAGCCCAATCCCATGTCAAAAAAACTGGGTGTGGCACAAGGGTAGATGCCCGCGCACCAGCCCTCTATCCTAGGATAGAGGGTAGACGTCCATATACACAGGCGAGGATAAAAGACTGACCTGTGTCAATGAGCAGAACTGATTACAGTCTGACATGATTAGAACAAAGAGAACCAACACACACTGTCCAGCACCTTCTGAACAGTGGGGGCTAACCGATGGAGGCCCCGCAAGGCATTGAAAAAACATTGTACATCGATTCCATAATAGGAAATCCGTCTGGGTACCTCTGGGATTGAACCCGAGTCTCAAATATGTGAGACATCCATGATAACCACTAGACCAACAAAGGATGGTCTATAGAGAGTGCATTTCGTGGGGGTAAAAAAAGAAACATAGATCACAGCCTGCCGTTAATGTTCCCGAGAACGGTGTGTGCTAAAGAAGGGGTAGTAATGTCCATCAAGTAAAAACGAATGAACGGAGAGGGCGATGAGCACGACGCGGCATTACAGATATCCTCTACTCCAAACCCATGAAAGACAGCAGAAGACGCTACCACACCTCACGTAGAGTGAGCGTGAATCCCAATGGGAATGCGCGATCCAGACAACTCGTAAGCCAAGGCGATACACTCACATAGCCAAGCAGACAACCTCTGTTTCGAAAGAGGTCGTCCCATTGCAGAAGACCCATAACAAATCTGTGGGGACAGCCTGATCGTTCTGGTACGCTTGACATATTGCGCTACTGCCCGAACAGGGCACAAGTTATGCCTCTGTCTGTCCTCCTCGTTCCCGTGTGGGGGAGGGAAAAAGGCATGTAGCTCAATCACACGGGATCAGTAAGAACTTGTAATGATTTTGAGCACGAATGTAGGATTCGGCCTCGGAACCATTCGACTTAAGTCATCGTTGATGAATAAGCAATCGGGCCGTGTGTCGAGAGAGCGCAGAGATCGCTCACACGTTTTGCAGAGCACAAAGCCAATAACATTGCTGTCTTAATAGACAAGAGATTTAAAGGAATCTGTCCCAGTTGCTCAAATGGTGGCTCACAGAGCGCTTTCAGCACCTTCGACAGCTTCCACTGAGGCGCACTCGCCCTTACGACACGTCTCAATCTCCATGTCCCCATCAGGAAACGTTTGACCAAGGGGTGGCTGAACACAGTCCTGCCTCCCAACCCTTCATGACAGGCGGAGATCGCAGACGCATAACCTTTCACGGTAGAGGGCGATCTCTGCCTATCAAACAGATATTGTAACCTGATTGAGACGTAGCGTCGCACCCGCCATCTGGGAAATCTCCCCGATCTCTGCCGCGGAGAGGCTTGACGTGCCCTTTGTGAGTCCCGAGATGGCTGCCAACAGCAATGCTGTGTTATTGGCCGCTGCACTGTCTGCGCCCCCAGCGTAAAGGTGTTGTCCCACAGCTGGGTCTTTCAACGGTGGGCAGCACAGGGTTCTTGCTGTGCCATCCATGTGCTGACGGCAGGAAGTGGGCCAACATCGCTGGCTCTAATCTCGGAACAGCTGAGCCAATGGCCTCTGTTCTTCCTGCCACCCTGGTATAAGGCAGATAAGCCTTCACAGGCGCCTTCGCCATCAGAGGAACCCTCTGCGTACATCGCGAGGCCGGGAAGACTGGGAGGCTCCGGGTCAGGTTCCTTCACTTGCTCCGCCCAAGGACCACCGGCCATCAGGTCGACCTCCTTGGGGGGTGGGAGGGGGGTAAAGGGGCCTCCAGCCTCAAAGCCTCGCTCTCAATCAATCCGATAAAATCAGATCTGAGAGAGTGGCAGAGGCGTGTGAGGAAAGGTCAGAATTAACCTCCCTCTCCCCACACATGCCACCATGCCCCAAATCATGGGGGTCCACAGCAGCAGCCAATGATGAGCAGCAGCATCACGCCGCGATCGGGTTGTTGATTGACAACGCCATTATAAAGAAAAAACGGCGACAAGAAAATCGTCAGTTCAAAGAAAAATGGTGATGTTCAGCATTGCTGAAAAAAAGGAGGCAGAGTGTAGGGCCCACTCGGTTATATAGGGGCAGGTGTGCCCTTATTGGCTGAGCCATAGTGCATTTTAATTTTAATTTTCAGTGATTGCCGCATTCGCGGCGGGGTAAACCACTAGGAGCAAAGCCCCTCTAGGGTGCAGTCCATCAATCCTCCCCTCAATACGGTGCAGTCGTCATTTCCCCTTTGCAGAAAAAGCATCCCCAAAGAATGATGTTTCCACCTTCATGCTTCAAGGTTGGGATGGTGTTCTTGGGATTGTACTCATCCTTCTTCTACACTGCGAGTAGAGTTTAAACCAAAAGGTCTATTTTTGTCTCATCAGACCACATGACCTTCTCCCATTCCTCTGGATTATCCAGATGATCACTGGCAAACTTCAGGTGGGCCTGGACATGCGCTGGCTTGAGCAGGGGGACCTTGCGTGCGCTGCAGAATTTTAATCCAAGATGGTGTAGTGTGTTACTAATGGTTTTATTTGAGACAGTGGTCTCAGCTCTCTTCAGGTCATTGACCAGGTGCTGCTGGGCTGATCCCTCACCTTCCTCATGAACATTGATGCCCCACAAGGTGATATATTGCACAGAGCCTGAAAGAAAGTAGGCTTGAGAAACCTAACACAACACAGATGTACTAACTAAATCTTGAGCAGAGGTGTATGGATAAGACACACGTCCTGTCCATACCTCCTGCTAGGAGTTGCCCATGTGACTGTCACAGGCTTGAGGGATAGGACCATTGAACATATGCTGGAACATCCTATGCAAGGGTCATTTAGGCCTTTCTTATTAGAGGGTATTTGGCTGGGTTTGACACTTAGCCGCCTCCCTTTTATTAGGTATAAGTACTGTGGAACTTCCTGTATTCTTTGGAGAGAGAGAGAGTGGGAACTATGCATTGTTAACATCGTAAGTCTCATGCTGAATAAAGATGGCTCTCCCCTGACTTTTTGGTGGCATAACTTTTGTTCATGGACATCACCGGAACAGGAAGCTAACAAGCCCCAGACAGAGGGACATTGACCATCATCTTGAACTTCTTCCATTTTCTAATAATTGTGCCAACAGTTGTTGCCTTCTCACCAAGCTGCTTGCCTATTGTCCTGTAGCCCATCCCAGCCTTGTGCAGGTGTTCCCAGAAAAGAGAAGGATTAAAGTGCCCAGACAAAGCTCTCTGCCATTTAAAGACCTGAATAGACGTCGAGAAAACGCAGACAATTCCTTGATAATCACAGAAATAGATGATCAATTGCAAAACAGCCATCTGGAACTTGATGTGAGAATGGCCCTAGAAAGCAAAAGAGATAGGCTCATGAAAGGTGTTAATGAAAATTTGCAGGCAACAGACAAGATCATCAAACAGTCCCGCCGAATCCAGGGACAGGAACCTGACTCCCAAGCCCCGATGGTGCTCCTACCCAATCCAAATGCACCTGATGCACCATTTGTTCAACATGTACCCTGGGGTGAGAGAGAGAGACTTACAGGCCATGCTCAACAAACTCCCTAAACATTCTTAGGGGGGAGGAAAATGGATTACTGCATTTGAGCAACAGACCGCAGGACAGCCACTATGTGTTGGGGACATCAGACAAGTAAGGGCCCAAACGGCAGGCACAGAGGCAAATGCTGTCCTTGCAGCTGGAGGTATAGCAATAACAGTATTAGATGGAGCGTCATTTTACCACTACAGGAATGCCTTGTGGGTCGCAATGAGAAATCAGTGGCCAATGCAACCAGACATGACCAAGCTAACTGAGATGACATTGAAGGATGACATGAGCTGTGAACAACTCATCCTGGTCCTCCAAAAAGCCTGGATGGCAGAGACAGGTAAAAGATGGATCTCCAGTAGGACTACACAATTGTTGTTATCACACACCCTTGTGAAGAATCTACTGCAGCCTGTCTAAGTGAAAGACATAGTGGGCTTCAATGCCATGGATTGGAACCTGAAGAGAATATACATCAAACACCTTGTCAAGCGTTTCCAAGGAAAAGACAGAAAACCTGAACCAATCACAGGCCAAGCTAATTAGAAAACAACTAGCAGAATTGGAGGAGAAAGACAGTAAGGAAGCAGTAATAACACAAGCAGCCATCTTAACAATCCAGCCCACCTCTCTGCACTAACAGCCACCTCGGCAGCAGTGGCAGCCAAACATGAGACAGCCTTAGACCTTTGCTCCAACACCAGTCCAGATATATACTGAATATATGCCACCACCTGAGAGAAACACATATGGTCAGCAGAGATGGGGAAATGGACAAGTAACAGCCAACTGATAAGCCTAACTCTCTGATAACCCCAAGAAGAATGAGCGGCTATGAAGTTCTACTCATACTGCCCAATGTTGTCATTCAGAGATGGTCAGTTGTCAACCCTGCTGAGCTACTTACCACAGCAGATGACGGTGACGCCCATGATTGTATCGCAACTAGAGTAGTGGAGAGTCAGGCAAGTGCAGACCTCCACTCTGAAGCACTTTCTGACAGTGACCTAACTTTGTTTGTTGACGGCTCATCCTTCATTAACCGTGACACTGGAGAACAACACTCTGGCTTTGCAGTGGTGCAGCAGACCTCACTATGTGGATTATGTGAGTTATTGGCACTCACCCACGCTTGTAAATTAGGGGATGGCAAAAGACTGACTGTATATAGTGACTCCGCTTACGTGGTTGGTGTAGTGTGTAGTTGGGCAGGTGTGTGGGCAGCTCGAGGATACCTGACTGCAGCAGGATCCCCTGTTAGACATTGTGACTTGATTAGAAACTTGCTTGATGCTATAAAATTACCTTCAGCTATTGCAATAGTCAAATGTGCTGCACATACAAGAGGTAGAGATATTGTGTCACAAGGTAATCATATAGCTGACCGTGCTGCTAAACAGAAAGCTGAAGCTCTGACCCCAGTTCAGTTTCACGCACTCCCTTTAGTGGATTGTAGTGATTGCTCCCTGGAAGACGTATTGAACATGCAAAAAGCAGCAGTCTCTGAACACTTGTTCTGGGTTTCAAGAGGATGCGTGCAGGACCCTGGCTCCGGCCTGTGGCACAAGGCAAGCTCTGGGAAAGTGGTTTCCCCCACAGATTAGATATCCTTGTTGTGTAGAGCGGCACACAGTGTTTCCACTCTCCAAGGGGGGAGATGGAAAGAAAATTGTCAGCTGATTGGTTTGTTCCAAATTGTGCAGAACCTTGTCAATTTCATTTACCAATGCCAGACATGCCAAGAGCACAATATCAAAAGGGGAATTCAAACAGTCCCTGGGACTATGCCACCCCCGATGGGCCTGTTTACCCATTCGGTTATTGATTACATTGACATGATTGACCGGCACGCGAACAAGCCATACTGCTTTGTGGTGATTGATAGATTTTCACGTTGGGTAGAAGCCTTTCCAACTGCTAATTGTGATGCCAGATCTGTTGCGAAACATTTGGCTAACGAAAATGTTCTGCGTTTCGGCGTCTTCACTACACTTTCATCAGACAATGGCACTCATTTCACAGCAGAATACATCAAAGAGTTGTGCAAGAGCTTAGGTATCAAACAAAGATGATCATGCGTTTACCATCCTCAAAGTGCAGGAATTGTTGAAAGAGCTAACAGAACGCTATAAAACACATTAGCCAAAGCATGCAAAGAGACAGGAATGAATTGTTTACCATTAGCTTTGATGAATATGAGAGCCTCCGTAAACAGAGGCACAGGCCTTACACCCCATGAAATTGTGACAGGAAGACCAATGACTGTACCCTCAATGAGACCTCCAGGAGTATCTGGTTTAGAATAGTTTGATCAGGAGTTGAGTAAGTATTTGAAAGGACTAACCACTGCTTTGAGATGTGTGTATTCACAGGTACGACAATCTCATGGTCCACCACCAGAAAACCCGGACATCGTTGTACAACCAGGTGATCAGTTACTTGTAAAGGTGTACAAGCACAAATGGAGACAGCCAAGGTGGCTGGGGCAGTACCAGGTGATCTTGAGTACACCAGCAGCGGTCAAAGTGGAGGGCCGACAGGGTTGGACTCACCTGAACCATTGCAACAGGTTAAAAGATCCGAAAGAGGTGACCGCAAGTGGAGAGGAAGAATTGTGAGGCAACAGAGAAGTATGAGCTGTGGAGGGTTCTTGTCATTAACAATAGGACTGACAATACTGACAATACTGACTATTGTAGGTCTAGAACCTCTTTTATTCCATGATAATGTAATTAATACTCGGATTGACCTAATAGGGGATAAACATACGCGACACAGAAGCGAGACAGAGTGGAAGGCTTTTGGCTTTGATGCCTCAGTAAAATTGCAGACACATGGATTGGTAGAAACATGTGGTTTCAACAACTGACCCATTCTGTAAAATGTTGTTGAAATGGGTTGGTGTAATGATGCAAGATGGAAGAGGTAACCATGCCACTATTATCGGCCGAATGTCCCTACCAAGATGACCCTGTTGAAATTGGTGATTACAAGTTAGATGACTGAATGTATGACAATGACTTTTGACAAGAATCTCGTCCTGGCGTATTTACTGAAGAAGGAAGGTAGGTGGTGTTATTGAGTGAATTCTAAAGTACTCCGAAGGGTCTAGTGTTTGTTTTCTCTAAATGTTGCTAACTTTTCAGATGTGATCTGGAGATTATGAGAATCACTGTGTGGAGCAAGACTTTGGATTTTCTATCTTCTAATCGATTCTATGCCATCGGATGTCATGGAATCTCAGCCTGGCTCATTTCATATTCTTCACTTATTACACTTTGTAATGTTTGGAGAATGTCGTTTTTTTTCATGTTAGGGACGAAGGACTAGATTTTACAAGTTTTTTTCCCATGATATGTAACTCTTGAGTCTAGATTTAGTGTGCAAGTTTAGCTTAGTTGATATTTGTGATCCTTTCTGTCATTGGGTTTTCCCCATGACTGGGTTTTCCATAGGATGACGGTTGGGACTTAGTGCCGTTTGGTCTTTTTCCAATCCTTAGCAAATTGTAGAATTGGTTGTTATACCTCTGGGTTAAGTAGGATGTAATGAGGAAGTGTTGTTTTTTGCTTTATATGGGTTGTTGAGACTGGTTAGTCTCAAAGGGGGGAATGTGGAAGATTAATTATTATACATACAGTATATATGATATATTAAGAATGAATAAATCTATTCTATTTGCATTAATTAGGTATATTAAAAATGTGTTAAATATGTAGGGTTCATGTATATGATATACAGTCTGGATACTTTGCTCTGTCAAGGAATTGGGGAAACATGTGGTTAAAAATGGCTATAGCTTGTCTCCTCTCCTTCAGAACTGTTGCCAGCAAATCCTTGTTCTCCTTTTGGCCCCAGGCCCAAATATGGGAATTCTTTAGATTAGGTGTCCTATTGTCTTAGGATTTGGAGCATTAAGATGAGAACCAGATGTTAGAAGATCATAAAGGGGCCCCACTAACTGTGTGTCTTTGTCATACCTTGGAACGTGCACACAAGTGTACTTTCTCTGTGTATCACCTACAAGCTTGTAATAAACTATTAGAATTAAAGTACTGGTTTCCTAGAGCATTTATGATAATTACAAAATTAGAATTAAGTGGACTCAACCTGTCGAACCTGAGAAGTGGAAAAGATTTATGAGCAACACAGGTCTACAATTTTATCCCTGATGTCCTTACACAGCTCCCTGGTCTTGGCCATTGTGGAGAGGTTGGGAGTCTGTTTGATTGAGTGTGTGGACAGGTGTCTTTTATACAAGTAACGAGTTCAAACAGTTGCAGTTAATACAGGTAATGAGTGGAGAACAGGAGGGCTTCTTACTGGTTGGTAGGTGATCAAATACTTATGTCATGCAATAAAATGCTAATTAATTATATAAAAATCATACAATGTGATTTTCTGGATTTTTGTTTTAGTTTCCGTGGTAAAAATACAGACCTCTACATGCTATTCTAAGTAGGAAAACCTGCAAAATCAGCAGTGTATAAAATACTTGTTTTCCCCACTGTATATCAATAAGCTGAATGAACAGCATTATAATTAAACACAGGTTTACTGTATGCTGGGGGAAGTAACATGAAGGTTTGAAATGTGCAGGTATGTCACAAAAAATGGTAGGGATGTCCAAAGTGCTGTTGGCATGCTGACTGCAGGAATGTGCACCAGAGCTGATACAAGATACTGTAAAAAATTTGCAAGTACATCCAATCTGCCTCAACCACAGACCAGGTGTAACAACTCCAGATCAAGAGCTCCACATCCAGATTATTCTGCATGCCTCACCTCATGTTTCAGGGTGACAATCCACAGCCCAATTCTTCGGATGATAGAAATGTCCCACTGTTTCCATGGCATGCATATTCACCAGACATCACCTACACTGCTCCAAAAAATTATGGGAACACTTAAATCACATATCAGGTCACGATGAACCAAGTATATAAAAAATATAAATCGTTATTTTATATTGTACATTGAGAACAAAAATACTTCATTTTTTGGGGGAAACGAGTGGCGTCGTTAGGCCTGGACGTCCGAGGCTATTGCTCTTTTATGAATAGCCTTGAATCTCAAATTCACCAAAAATAATAATCATAAACAGACCCTGATTTATTAATCTACAGCTCTGGAAAAAAAATCAGAGACCACTGCACAATTTTCTTTCCTTTACAAAAAACTTGAAAAGGAAAGTTTTGAGTGAGTATACTTCTGATCGCGCATTATGACAACGCAGACCGCTAGTATGTACATTAAAATATTCCTCCAGCATGTAGAAATTGAGCTCCCGGATATTCTGTGGTGCTGCTTGGTGGTGTCGAATGCACCGATGTATAACGCCCCAAAGAATCTTATTTGGATTCAGATCAGGGGAACGTGAGGGCCTGTCAATGGCATCAATGCCTTTGTCATCCAGGAACTGCCTACACATTCTGGCCACATTAGGTTGGACATTGTCCTACACCATGAGGGACAATGGGCCCACTGCACCAGTATTAACGTCTGACAGTGGGTCTGAGGATTTCATCCCAGTACTTAACTGTAATCAGGGTACTGTGGGCTAGCACGTGGAGGTCTATGTGACCCTCCAAGGATATGCCTCCCCAGACCATCACTGACCCACCGCCAAACTGGTCATGCTGGATGATGTTGAAGGCAACAAAACGTTCACCATGTTATCTCCAGGCTCTTACATATGTCACAGGTACTCTGTGTGAACATGCTCTCATCTGTGAAGATAATGGGGCGCCAATGGCAGATGAGCCAATTCTGACGTTCTCTGGCGAATGCCAATCAAGTTGCATCGTGCTGGGCTGGGAACACAGGTCCCACAAGAATAGTTTTTAAACCCTGCTCTTGGAGGCACCCAACCCTGCATGTTTTAGATCTGTCTCTGTCCAAATACACCTGATGAGCTGATCATCTGAATCAGGTGGGATAAAACAGGGAGAGATCTAAAACATGCAGGATGGGGTGCCTCCAGAAGCAGGTTTTAAAAACACTGCATTAGAGTACGTCTGGCCCTCATTCCACCCTCTGTTTATTTCTGACAATTTGGTCAGAAACCTGCACACATGTAGCATGCTGGAGGTCATTACAGTGGGGCAAAAAAGTATTTAGTTAGCCACCAATTGTGCAAGTTCTCCCACTTAAAAATATGAGAGACAAAATTAGAAAAGAAAATCCAGAGAATAACATTGTAGGATTTTTTATGAATTTATTGGTAAATTATGGTGGAAAATAAGTATTTGGTCAATAACAAAAGTTCATCTCAATACTTTGTTATATACCCTTTGATGGCAATGACAGAGGTCAAACGTTTTCTGTAAGTCTTCACAAGGTTTTCACACACTGTTGCTGGAATTCTGGCCCATTCCTCCACGCAGATTTCCAATAGAAGTTTAGAGGTCTGTCATTTTTATCATAGGTACACTACAACTGTGAGAGACAGAATCGAAAAACAAAAATCCAGAAAATCACATTGTATGATTTTTAAATAATTAATTCGTATTTTATTGCGTTAACGCGACAGTGGGCATGGTGTTAAACCACTGAGCATGGTGTTAAACTGACTAAGGTTTCTTATTAAATTTACTATGATGATAGAGTCTATGAATTGTATGGCTTTTGCCACTGGACGTATTAAAAGCTTATTAGCCAGTAATAGGCTTATCTACAATCTTCCTAGAATAATTAATAAAGCATGCTTCGCTTTGCCTGTGAGGAGATTCAAACAAGAGATCTACAGTTTGCTGGTCCGCTTCGCTAACCTCTACCCTATGTAACGTGGGGTACTCGGTCGGTCGGTCGATCGGTCAGTAACAGATATTCACTCTTAGCCGGCAAAAATGTGCTGTATCAGAGGTAATAACAAGATGCTCCTGCAAATGCCAATCCAAATGCCTTGGGCCAGGCTGCAACCGGCATTACCTTTATGCCTGGACACGGCTTTTATTGAGTGAAATGGTCTTTACAGCATTAAATCACATTGATTAGCATTTTAATGATGGAAAGAATTATTTGACCTCTGCAAAACATGACTTAGTACTTGTTGGCAAAACCCTTGTTGGCAGTGACAGCAGAGGTCAGATGTTTTTGTAGTTGGCCACCAGGTGTGCACATCTCAGGAGGGATTTTGTCCTACTCCTCTATGCAGCTCTTCTCCAAGTCATTAAGGTTTCGAGGCTGACATTTGGCAACTCGAATCTTTAGC
>JACXGJ010004780.1:0-43114 GCA_016801105.1 Esox niger
TGGAGTTTCAAATGTGAAGCATAAAGTAAATGCAGTATATTTCCCAGATGGGATAAAACAAGGGGAAGGACTGCTGGGATACTGACAGACCTTTGTAGGTAGAAGGTGCGCTTTGGTAATAGAGTTACGAAGTCATAAAAAAACACAAGGCGAAAGCACTCTCCACATAATTAGTTTAAAAAGCCTCAATTTTGGTAATGACATCTTCAGTATAGTTTACATACACTTCATAGTGCAGTATGAAAGAGGGCAGAAAACAACATTTATCTCTAGTAATAAAATAAGGAAAATGTGATAAATGTCCACAAGATGACAGTAAAGGGACCACTAAGGTGGTGAAAAATCATTTTCTCAATATTATACACCCTGGGTTCTTATTAGTGGCTTTTAGTTTCTAAATCCCAGAAGCTATTGGCTGTTTAATGTTTCTCTTATTAGGCTGGAGCACAATAAATAGTCAACTTGTATCGAGACATAATTACTTTGTCATTGCCATTGGGTAGTCTTTGGGCGTATTCAGACAACATTAAATTAACTAGACTATTTGCAAGATGAAGCTAGCTTCCCGTTATAATGCTTTCTGTAGTTTGGGGCAACAGGGCTAAATTATGGGCTAGCTTGTACAGTTAATATATTTAAGGGAACTTAATGAACTAAAATTTGATTTTCATAAAACATCTTGTGACTACATATCATTTGGTACATATCATTGCTAAGAATATTGAAAATGACTCTAGATTCTGGTCAAATGTTTTCAGAGTGGTTCCCTAATGTATCATACAATATCTTCTATAATATATCTTCATCTGACAAGTCAAATCAAAAGTTTTTTGAACATTTTAAATTATTTGACATGGAAAGACACAATTAGGTCATCCATAGCTAGTTAGGTTATCTAGCTACCTCTTCTGGCAATACCAGCTTTATTAACTTCCTTCATTAAGTTTTATACACAGTGTCCCAAAATTAGATTGACTATACTGGAAATGCATCAGGCAGTTACGTCTTGAAAACTAAGCTGGTTACTACCTCAACAGTAGCATCCAGCTTTTGGTGGAATATGCAGCGCCGTGTCAAAGTTTTCAGACCACTTCAGTTCTTCAACGTTTTGTTGTATGATTTTAAATTGTAATTAGTTACGTGAATATGTATTCGGCATCAATTTACACCCAGTACCCCTTAATATCAAAGTAAAATCGAATCTTTTAAAATTGGTGCCAATTAATAATATGTTATCTCATGTATGTAAGTATTTAGATCCTTTGCCAAGACACACCAAATTGGGCTCAGACGAAGCCTGTGAGAACGTAAGAGGATTAGGGAACTTGACCAAGAACCCAGTAGCCAGTCTTAACAGGCCTTCAGAGATTCTCTGCAGAGATGGGCTAGTTTGCCTTAGGGACAACCATCAGAGGCCACTCCTGAGTAAAAGGCACATGACATGCCGCCTGAAGAGAATGACGAAAAACGGATTCTCTGGTCTGATTAGATCAAAATGGGACTATTACGCCTTATTTGCAAGCATTACGTCTGGCGAAAATAAGGCACAGCTCAACACATGGCTAACATGGCAACACATGAAGCTGTTAACGCTCCAAAAGGTGATTTTTACAAAGTCCTGTGTAAAGGGCTGTATACTTAAGTACCTGAGATTTCTGTAATCCATTTCAAATAATAAACATTTTTAAATAATGTATTCACTCTATGTGTATATTGATGGCAAAAAAAATTACATCCATTACACAAAGTTGAAGTGTTCTCCGTACTTTCTGAAGGCAGTGTATTGGATTACATTTTATGTGCTGTGCTGGTTAGTAGCTGACTGACTCCACAATCTCCGCTATTCAAGCTGACATTTGCTTGCTGGTCAGTCATTCGCCACGAATCAAACCCACCATGCTACGGCAGTGTATTCACACTGGAGGCAGTGGCTTGAACTTTTTTAAATTCAGTGGCCATGGTAGGATTTCTCCAGACTGATGTGTGCAAAACCCTGTCGTTTTCACTGATCTGAGTATGTAATCCTTGTCAACAAAGATGTCCATTCAGTCAGTATGACAAGGAATTCTGTGGGAGGCACAGCACTCTCAGGCAGAGTACTCAGGATATGGTGCGTAGCTGCCAATCCTTATTCCTGTTTAACGGTGGTGTATAGACAATACCAATGTCAGTGGTGACGTAGAAAGAAAGCGGCCCCTATGCTTGACATCTTGATTCTGTTCAACACATGTTTTGAATGTGTGCAGGGAGTGACAGCAGAACAGGTTTTAATGAAGTGATCAATGTACTTGGAGAAGGGTTGTGTCTGGCTTTCAGTTCTATTAGTGACTGGTCTGCCTGGGGGGGGTTTCTTCAGATTTTTGTGCTCTTTTGGAAGAGGATAAAACAAAGCTGTACTTGGACTGTCATTGAAAATACTTGTCAACTCATGTTGCCAATCTCCATATCTTCTGTTCGGATCCATTCAGTTTTTAATGCGTTTAGATATTTTCTGTAATTTTCAAAGCACAGTGCTCGTTTGATCTCTTCAGCAATATTGGTTGGCAGCTACATGTTAAGCAATGGCAGCTTGTTTTAGTGTCTGTTATCACTGTCTGTCTTTAGAAAAGAAACATTATCGTGTGAAAACACTTAAATACACACGCTTAGTAGTGTTATGTTTGTTTTGCTTTATTTCCTCTTAAAGAAATTTACTTAATGTCTGCCACTTCTCAAAGCCATTAGACATGTAATGTTTGCACTACACATTATCTTTTCCCAGATATCATGACTATATGTGATGAGTAATATCATTACTAATTATTTGTGACACACATACGCACACACACATGTTGCAAATCTTCCTGATACATTCTTACTCTAAATTACTAGGCCTCTACCCACAATGCCACATTGATGGCAACGAGGACTTTTTAGCTGTCCTAAACCTGCCTTCATCTCAGGATGTCCAATGTTTAGGACCTTATCTCTTCAAAGGAAAGGCATTCATGTATACACCCAAACAGTAAGCAATTCTTAGGATGAATTGATTCATTTCTACCACACAGCAACTAAGATGGTGGCTTGTGTACATGAGCGGACTGCCATTGGGATGTAGTGTAATTCTGACCCATTTGGCATTTGCCCATCCATTTTTCTTTTCATAGTGGTCACCAATCTCCCTGTAACCTTGGGCCGTTGGAGACGTGAATAAGAACTTGCACAATGTTGCAGCTTAATTACCTTTATGTCATTGTCACCAGCTTTTTGTAATTGTTTGGGTGGCTTGCTTATCCCTCCTCATTTTTCTGTTGGCATGAAAACAAGAAGTGGGGTCTTGATATCTTGCAGTAACCAAGTTTCCTTAAATATTCCTTCACCAGCTCCTGTGCTCGATTTGTACTACTTACAGCTGCCTCGCCTACAGGATTTTGCCCTGAAAAGTTATTACACATGGTAACTTGCCTACACTTCTCATTTGGAATCATATTTTGTGCACCTTTCCGGGAAAGGTTAGGGTTTTTGTAAAAGACGTCGTACAAGTTAGAACAATTGGATCAGCGGAGCCATCCACCCACTGAAAAGTTGTGTAACATCTTAACCACTGCACTGAGTCATGTGGGAAAGAGTTGGCCTCTGATGGTTCAGCGCTACACCTACACACCGTATCCCACCGTGAGCTGATCCTTGTGTTAGAGATCTGCTCCAAAGATAACAAATGGATAGTTGCGCAATACGGCAAAGCAAGCAGTTCACAGGAACCACAGTGTTTTTCCTCTGTATCTGTAATGCATAGCCGACGATCTGAATGCACACAGAGAAGGGAGGTGCGGAGGAGGCCGGGCCGTCTAGAACGTTCTCTGAAGACAATCAGCTTTAGGGCAGTAGCCATGTTTTATTGTGAAAACATTTTAGGTGGCGAATTTACTGGTTTGGTAAATACAATTTGCATAGAACCTTGGAAGCGTTACTATTTTGTGGAATTACATTATATTTAAAAATGACGTTGTTGTGTTCTCTGAAGTGTTAACTAGATAGCTAGCTACCTTGCTGGCCTTCAAAAAGAAAGACTGACCAGGTTCATTTTACATGATCTTATGTTAACCAGCGTACATTTCAGTTGAAATGGGTGGGTGGCTCTCTAACATATACATTTTGAACTTCAGATGATTTACTCCTCCACCTGCCAAAAAATTGGGTTTTAATCCTTTGTCTGTTTACTTTGAATTTGGTTTGGTTGTTTGCTACACAAGGCTAGTTTTAATAACCAAATTGTGTTTTCCTCAGGTCAGCATCCCCGTAGACCACCTCCTGAGACTTGCTAGTTATACATTCAGTACAATTCAACTTGGATATCGTATACATTGACATTTTAATCATTTAGCTGACTCTGTTATTCAGAATGACTTAGATTAAGTGCATTTTAAGAGAGCTAGGTGAAAGAACCACACAGGTAAGCCGATTTTAGCAGTGATATTCTAAGAACCTATTTAATCAGCTAAAGTCAGTGCTTGAGGAAATACCATCTAAATGATAAACATAAACAATAATAAGTTAAGTTTAGGGACAGCAGACAATAGAGATGGTGGCAGTGGAACTATTAAAAGGACAGTTTTCTGAAAATCCATGTCTCCAAGGGAAGTGGGTTCCATTATTGAGGTGCCTGGACTGAGAAGTGTGTAGGATGTTAATCTCCATCGGCAACAACCATAGCCTTTCAAGCTTCAACTGGAATTCACTGTTGTATGTGAAGGGGCGGGGTAACAGGAGATCTAGGGAAGGTTGAACACCAGGTGGGCCGCTGCATTCTGAAAGAGTTGCTGGGATTTGGTTGAACACTTTGGGAGCCCTACCAAGAGTTAGTTAGTTAGCAGTAATCCAGATGTGTGAGCACATGCGCTCGTACCTGCAGGCTCATACCCAGGTTCTTTGCAATCTGGGTGGAGTACACTGTGCATTTGTCAACCATTATGGATATGTTATGGAGCGTACTGGCCTTCCTGCAAAAGAAGAGCAGCTCAGTCTTGTCATGTTTGAGCTTGAGGTGGTGGGCCAACAGCCAAGGGGAGATCAACCAGGCAGGCAGGATTGTGTGTGGTCACCGGAGTGTCAGAAGTGGGGGGGGTCTGTGTGGAATCTGTGTTGAATCAATAGCATCATGCTATCCCTGTTATTTGGCCAAATTCATGCTTCTGAAACTCCTATTCCACCTCCTCCCAAGGTGCTCTTTCTGTGAAAGTCCCAGGAGGTCTGGCCTTTCTGAGATGCTGGAACCAGCTAGTCTGGCACCAATGGCTATAGATGTTTATACAATAAATACATTCTTAATAAAACAAGAAAAGGGACCAGGCAAACGTTATTCAGCCAGCCTGCAATTAGAAGGGATAAATATTGTTGCCCACGTCGGATTTTACCACTATGCCATTAAGCTATATGTGAGTGTCGGTATAGCGTCTCAACATTAGATCATTTTGTCACACATTAACATCACGCCAATTTTGAATATTTCACTAGACACCGTTAAGCATTGTGTGAACTGACTAATGTTTCTTATTAAGTTAATTTCCACCACATGTAGCATCTATTAACTGTATGGCTTTTGCCACTGGCCGTTTTAACTGCTTAGTAGCCAGTAATAGGATTTCTAGTATCTACCTCCTACTTGGAATAGTCATACAAATTGAGCAATTGCTAGCAAGATGGAGATTAACTTTACACTAACTTTACACTTTTTGTTTTTGCCGGACCGCGTAAGTGGAGCCGGCCAAGAAGAGTGAATGTCTCTTACTGAGTGAGTTAAAAAAAAAAATGCGTGTGTGTGTGTATACATTTTTTAATTTTTTTAAGTAAATTTGCCATTTAATATCCATTGCCTGTTTCAGGATATTAATTAAGAGACAATGGTGAAACCAAAGCTCTAGCTGGGAAGTCCCTGTAGACTGACATCCAAGTTGGATGTAGTATGCAGAATTATTAGCTACTGTTTGTCCTGTATGAAATATGTTTTATTTTGGGTCAGTCTGTTTGATATAAATGGCATAATATAATGTATATGTAATACAATTGCTTTGTTCTGAATGAAATGTCTGCTTGTGATGGCTATGCAGAGTTAGATCTGAGATTTTAATCTACGTTTGAGTGGTTTTGTCCAACTTAAAACATAGCCGTTCTGTTGTCTGTAGTATCCCACCAGGACTCCTTTCAACAGCCATAGCTCTGTTTTCATTATCTGTTCTCTACAGCCAGCTTTTGATATTACTCTTGATAAAACAGCCAGGTGTGACAAATCTGGATTCACATTCCTTCTTTTAGTGCTCCTAGAATTAGTCTCAATTCAAGCATTTCTCAGCTTAACTCCTTTTTTCTCTGTTCTCCTGCTCCTTTTTTGCGTCTGTCTTTAATCTGAGCATGGGGGGCTTAATCCTCACGTACACCTGGGCCAAATTTTCCATCACAGAATAAGGTAATCCCTGTTGTTTAATGGGGGAAATATCCTCCCTCTAAAAAGATGGACCACAGGTATCTGAGCTGGCATGTTGTGACCCCTGTATAGTGCAAGTTTACCATCATAGAACTAGTTTGCACTGCCTTAGCTAAACTGCTCTGAAATAGACTACACTGTGTATGAAATCCTGTTAAAGCTTTGGTTTGGATAAGAAATGTCTTAGTCTTAATGTCTATAGTTTTGTTAATGATGATGATAATAATAATGCACATTTTAAAATGGAATGCTTTCTTTACAGTAAAGGGAACTGACAGTGCTTGTAAATAGATGATTGTTGGTGTATTTACTTGACAATACTGATTACTTATGTATTAGTGGAAAAATCTGCCATATAGCTTTGTATTTAGCGTTCCCATACAAACTATTAGGTAAAATGTGATTACCTTCAATGTCATCGTATCACCACTGGAATTACAAACAAAATTTGATAGGTATGTTTTTTTGTAAAACATACCTATCAAACAACTTGAGTATCTATGGTGAAAATATATTTATTATGGTGTTTAACAACATATACCTGCAGTTTAAGTAGTTGGTTTATGAGTAAGCCAGCTTTCTCACAGATTCATGCCAATAACTATTTCATCCTCTCCCTCTCACTGGGTGAACCACTGATCCCAAATGTCTCATCAATCTGTGACTGCTGGGCCTCTCCAAACAGCAGCCTTATCAAACAGACAGGGTCTTAGAGGGGATTGGAAAACAGGAAGCGACAGGAACTCTGGGGATGGCCGTTGGCACAGAACTTTACTGGCGTTGAAACGTTTGGTAGCTGCCATAAACTGCAATAGTAGCCATAGTGACCAGACCAGTTTCAATGGGTTTGTTCAATGTTACGGGTCTACAGAAGTTACTACTCTGTTTCACAGCCATACAGCATATTCTCCCTCAAGGTGTAGAGGTAGCGTGGCTACAGCACAACTACGGAGAATGTTCATTGTAAATAGGACCCTTTTAAAGTGTGAAAAGGCTTTTGTGTGCCTCTTTAAATGAGCTTTCCACAAAGTAACCACCCATAAAATGTGTCCTCACCCCAGTTGTAGAGCCTCGTATGTACAAGCCTTTAATTGGAGTTGTGTTGGTAAACTGGCTTTTGGCATTTGTCCTAATGCAGGTAGTGTTTTGTTTCCAAACAGGCTGTTTTGTTGGTCTGCTCTTTTTTTGGTTTGGGCTATTATGTGGGGATGGACTCCGAAGATTATCACATTTATTAAGTCAGATGAGATTCCACGTCTCGTCGTTTTTAGGTATCAACACAATGCACCGATTTTCCCAGATCTGCTGTATTGGGTGGAAAATACCCTTTGTATAGAATTTGACGACTGTATATAGAGCTTCGGAAAAAACTAAGAGACCACTGTACCTTTTTCCTTTCCAAAAATGTCAAAGGAAGGTTGTGAGTGAGGAATAGCAGTGTTAAAATTAAGAGACCACTGCAAATTGAACGCTTCTGTTCCTCACTCGAAACCTTCCTTTTCAACTGTTTTGGAAAGGAAAAGTTTGCTGTGGTCTCTTAATTTTTTCAGGAACTGTATTTATGCTTTCAGCAGATTAACAAATTGTCTCATGATGATCTCATCTAACAGAGTGGGATTGTAACTTACTTTCTCCTAGTGCTTGAAGCATTTACATTTTTCACAAAAACCCGGACACAGGATTTTATAAAACCGAGCCCTGGTTTTCATAGAGAAATCTCTATCTTCACTTTCTCCAGACTGGTGCATAACCCAGTTCAGTTTATGGAGTCTTTTGTCCAGTAAATGCCCAGATAGAGACCACATGTAACATTGTAGCACCTACCTGTGCTGTCTTTTTAATTTGAGTGACAACTGGTTGTGTTTGATCAGCTCTGGATGGGGCCTGTGGCCGTTGAAGGCCAGGAGATGTCCACCAAGCACAGATCCAAGCACACCTTGCACCGCTACTCTCCCTTCCCGTCTCACAAATGACTCTCATTCCCTGTACATATAGTGCATTAGCTTCAGTCAGAGCCATCATGGCTGCTCCCATGTATAATTATTTTCTCCAGTCCTGACACTTTTGTTGAAGGGGTCTACAGACGTCATGTTCGTAGGTATGTGTCGGAGTGTTTGGGGGTGGATTTGGATTGGAGTAACGTGATAACCTTGTGGCAGCAGAGCAATAGAATGTTTACATTTGGTGAAAAACCTAACCACTCCAAAACTCTACTTTCTAAAGTGTCAAAACAAAAATGATTATAACAATTGATGTAGTGTACCAGGAGTTGCCCTTCCATGACTTAGAGTAACAATGAAATATGGCATTACATTCATTGTATCTTGCATCTCTTTAACGTGACCTTTCCATAAGGTCTGTCTGTCCATAACCAATGTCTCTAGGCTAGGTACTAGGCTAGTTAGTACTCCCAAATCAATAGCTAGTACTCCCTCACTATCTAGTATCTACTACTCCCTCCCTACCTAGTTGCTAGTACTTAGTAGCCAGTATTCCCTACGCAGTCATCTGCTGCATACACATTTGCCTTAGTCCACAAGTAGTTTTGCATAATGCACTGATAAAAAAAATAAACACTTGACAGATTTGTTGGTTCTATATTTTGATCGCTCTGTCTTTACTCCCTCGCACAGTGGCTTGCTTTAAATGTGACTTATTTACATTCTGTCATGATTTGCACAGGTGTACTGCTTTTTTTTTGTTTTAAGCCCAGCCTAATTTTTTATTTTCTCCAAACCACCTTGCTGCTGTAGTTTAGTGTTTTGCATCTGTGTGTGGTGACTTTGCACTGAGTTTAGGACAAAACAAACAAGGCATGATCCTACTCCCAAGGCTTTATTTACAGAACAAACAAGTGTCATCTTATTTGGTTCAACCAATGTCACCCATTTCGCAATTAGCGAAACCACCACAAAATGTTTAATGTATTTTCTTGTGAAAATTCCCTTATTGTCTGTTTTTTTCCCTTTTTTTTCCTTTTTGTTGTTGCTTCTAAACATGTTTTTGACCAAGATGTTAAATATTATTCAGATGTCACAGCGGCTGAACACCAGTCAAGATGACATTACACTGGTCGCGGAGAAGTGATCGGTGCGATGAGCCCAGCTCTGGACACCATACCAACTACCTCCCACCGATCTCTGCTCTGAAATCTCCTCTCTGTCGTGGTCTTTTAGGTCTGGTGAAGTTTTAGAGGAGAGGAGCGGTGCTGCTGGAGCTACCCTGTAATTACCCTGAGTGTGCCTGGGGCACTCCCCCCCCCAACCCCCTCCCTCACCCCGTTTTGACAGGAATGCCCCCCCACTTTACACACGTTGAGTTCTCTTCTTCCCACCCAATGCTGCCGCGCCATTTGTCTGCTGACTGGGAGGTCTTCCAATGCCACAACTACTTCACCTCTAGGGGGAACAATATAATAGCTACCTCCCCTTCTGTGTTTTCTAATCTCCTCTGCCACTGTTTGTCATGATTCTTTCATGTCTGGCTCTGGTTGCACTTTAATTATGTCTTGGGATTTTTCCACCAAACAGCTCAGTTCAGTAACTAGTGACAGTGAACACTGACTAATTGGAGGAATATCTGAGTCTTTGAGAATAAGCTGCCTGTTTTTTATCCTAGGCTGTAATAGATTTCACTGCATCAATGAAGCTTCATAATAAGTGTCTCTAGAGACCAGATATTGTATATGGGAAGCTCAAAAGTAAACTTTCCCAAATGGGAGTGAGACAAATGAACTTCAGGGCAGCGGATAGTGGGCTCTGACTATGGTTTGTTTTTCAGGGTTGTCCATGAGTTTTTCCTTATTCTCTGGGAGTGAAAGCCTTGAACCTCTTTCTCCTCAACGGGCTATCTGCTCTTAGAATGTCTGTGAGAAGCAGAGGATTGTGCGTTTTCGGGGGAGGTGTGTTTGTGAGTGAGAGAAAAAGGGAGAGCCAAGAGGATGTCAAGAAAAGGATAGCTGATGAATGGTGGAGACACGTCTGTGGCCTTGCTGTACACACACACACGCACACACTCATGCAACTCTTTATGGCCTTGTGGCCTCAGCCAGATCTCTGGCTTGGTTGCCAGCAGCAACAAAGTTGTGGTAAAACCTCCAACATCTGATTCTTTCTGCTTTGTTCCACATAAAAAATGTGACAAGATCATTCCTTTTTTTTAAATGATTGGTGTTCATATACTGATATCTCACGAAGATATATGGCCTCTGACTTGACTGCAAATAAGCAGTGCTGTTAGAGAGGCTATTATGTAAGTTTTAAAAAGTCTGATGAATTCGGTGTGTAACAGTAGTGTGAATGCAGAGTGAAAGATTGTATTCCGTAACATGCATTCTGAACTTAGTATAAATTATCAATCTACTTAATGCCATACCTTTGTTCGCAGATTATGCTGGTCAACTTTGTGTGTTCACTAGGGCTATTATATGGCTAGAAAAATGGTAAAAATCTATATTATGCTGTTGTTTGGTTCCCTGAACAGAACTCAGGACCTATGCATTGCCGTCTTCCCGGGCTAACAGTCTGTCTCCCTCACCTGCAGGATGTGAAGGTTTTCCGGGCACTCATCCTTGGGGAGCTGGAGAGGGGGCAGAGTCAGTACCAGGCCCTGTGCTTCATCTCGCGACTCAACCACAACGAGATCATCCCCAGTGAGTCTATGGCCCGTCTCAGACAGGTATGTCACCAACCGCAGTTAAAATCACAGGTCCCAAGTGCTTAGGCCACTGGGTAACTCCTTTTTGAATATGTGCAAAACTTCAATGCAAGTGGTCTAATTGGGGAGATTACTGATCTAATTCAGCATCTCATGTGCAAGGAAGAGGTTTATATGTAGTATCACTGGGTGGCTCCCATCAAGTGTCTCACAAGGGAAATTCCTCCAAACATGAAATTTGCATGAAAATGACGGTCTGGTCCAACAAAAAGCGATGATTTCCAGGAGACAACAGAAAAACAACTACCCCTAGAGTTCACTGCATTGATCACAACTGATACGTTTTGCACTGAAATTCGTATAATCCAGCTTTTCGCATTATAAATGGTTAACATTCAAGCTAGGGTTTCACTAATGGTTAGTGTTAGAATTACTTCTTTGAATTCTGAGTTGTAGCATCCCCCTTGACTCGTACCTGTGTCTCCGACAAATCATCTGAGTCTGTCACTTCGTGTGAATTTCACATTTGGATAAAGTGTGCGATTTCAGCACGAGATCACGTTCCTTCTACCTATTCAAATGATGTTTGGCAGATCATCAATAACTCCAAAAGAACGGTAAAAGGAAGGATGCAAACCACATGGAGACAGGTTGCCCTAGGCTTTGGAGTAGGGGAAGTGAATGAGCATTGTCCTGTTTGATAATGTAACTTATTAACATATTTTGTTCTCCTGGCCCCCAGAAAAACCCTCATGCCATTCGTTCAGCGGAGGAGAGGCGTGGCCTGGACCAGCTCACTATGAATGTGGCGGTGAACCTGAGCCGCTCATGGCAATTGAGCAGCCACATCCATAACATGTGTAGTGAGGCCCAGGAGGCCATCTATACTCGGGAGATGGACGTCAAGCATTGGCTGGAGAGAGGTCAGCAGAATGAATGTGGCTATACTGACATAGTCAAGTACTGGTTGAGGGTAGGTCAGTAGAGTGAATGTGGCTTTACTGACATAGTCAAGTACTGGTTGAGGGTAGGTCAGTAGAGTGAATGTGGCTTTACTGACATAGTCAAGTACTGGTTGAGGGTAGGTCAGTAGAATGAATGTGGCTATACTGACTAGTGCCTAACATTTGTCATTCCAAAAACGATAAATCCAAATGACATGTGGAAAATTATGTCCTGCTTACTGGCCTGTATTTAAGTGTCAGTTTGGATTTTCCAAAACAGTCTTTGGACCTATATGTTCCTTATATTTATCTATTGATTCTTGGAAGTTTATCATTCTTAATGTGCTTAGTCTGTGGGCCATGGAGAAGGCTTTGTTATAGTTTCAACTCCTGATCTGCTTTAAGACCAGATAGAGGACAGTTGTGTGGACATGGAATAAAATATACAGATCAAATCACATTTCATGTTTGTCCAACCTGCTGCTCTTTCTTTTGGAAAGAGGTCAGCCTGATTTAAGTTTTCACCTTGCTGCTAATATGCTCCTAACTGTAGTGATGGGCTTGCATAAAAGACTGCACATTAGACTTCCAGTAACAAAATTATCCAGCCTCTGTTTAGACCCTAACCATCTGCAATCTAATGTAAAGTCAAACACTTGCTCCTATGCATCAATGCATTTTGGCTTCTCTTAAGGCAATCGCCAATCCTGAGTGCACAAAATTAAAAAGTTGTTGTGATGACTGGAAAAGTTCCTGTGTCTTTTAGTTCCTATAAAGTCCACAGGCGTAGATAAAAGTACACTGCAGCTCTATTATACTGTAAACAATGTAGCCTAATACTCATTGTACTGTACTGGGTCTGAGTGAAAAGAGTGGGAGCAGCATTCTTTTGCATGACGATGTTCCTTATTACTAGCATGGGCGCGGTTTTCCAATATCAATGGAACCTAGGCTTAATGTAAGGGACGAAGATGTAGTGTATGTTTCACAAAATACCCACGCAGAGAGGGGTTTTGTGACAAACTACAGCATGAAGACAAAGGAGAATTCAAAGCCAATCCAGAATAAAGTTCATAAAAGCATCAATCAGGGGTGGGCCATAAGAATATTTCCAAGGCATTAAAATGTCCCCTGGAGCACAGTAAAGTCCATTATTAAGAAATAGAGAATGTGGCACAACTGTGAATCAGTCTCAAACTGTCCGTCCTCAAAAAATGGGTATCCAGTCGAGAACGTCATATAGGCCACTAAGAGGCGTATCCTCTAAATTAGTTGGCTGTGGTGGGTGACACTAGATAGTCCAGAAAATAGCCCGGCTGCTTCATAATAATAGCCTAAATAATGGTGAGTGGCAAAAAAGATTCTGTGCTTTTGAGCATCAATACTTATCACTAAGCCTAACGCAGCACATCAACCTGAGAACACCATCCCTACTGTAAAGCATGGTGGTGGCAGCATCATGCTATGGGGATGCTTCTCGGTGCCAGGCCTTGGAAAGCTTGTAAAATTGGAGTGCAAAATGGATGCAGCAAAGTACTAAAGTCTGAAAGAGACCTGTAACTTGGGCAGCGGTTATCTTCCAGCAGGCAATAATCCCAAACAAACAGCCAAAGCCACAATAAAGTGGCTAAAATACATAAAGGTCAATGTCCTCGAGTGGCCAGTCCAAAGCCCAGTCCTCAATCAGTGGAAGGAGTTGAGAATTGCTGAAAATCTAACTTTATGGATCTTATGCAATTTTCCAAAGAATTGGCTAAATTGCTGTGTCCAGATGTGCGCAGCTAGTAGACTTATCCAAATAGACTCATGGCTGTAATTACTGTCAAAGGTGTCAATCTGCAATTTCTGTTTTGTACATTAATTTAGGACATATATTTTATTTTTCACTTTTTTTGTGTTAATCAGTGGCAGAAATGCTTTTAAAAAATTGGATTGAATGTTGTAACACAATAGAAATTGTAAAAAAGTCTAACGGGGGGTGAATAACTTGAGTCACATTGTACCTACTGACGGACATAGTTCTGAGTGGTCTAGGGTAGTAGTTGAATAACAAGTGTTTTCAAGTACAGGTTTTAGTAACAATGGCTTAAAAACAGCCCAGCGATTTCAACAAGACTCCTACAAAGGTTCTACTGAGACTTAATATGCTTTTAGGAAACTGGGAACTGGCCCAGAATATGTCTGAGCTGTCTTGGCAAATCCTTGGGTCATTATGAGAGGGGTGGTTGACAAGACAGCACAGATGGACAAGTTCCCAGACTAGCTTGTTACTGCGCTGATTAACAATGTGTTTTTGCACTTACAGGAGTGGAGGGTTCCTTGTTTGAGATCCTGCCCCAGTCAGTGGACGTAGTCCCGCCCCTGCTGTCATGTCGCTCTACCAAGGCCCTGTGGCAGCCCTGCCTCTGCAGCTACAGCCTGCGTCTTGAATGGTACCCCTGCCTTCTCAAATACTGCCGCAGCCGTGACACCACAGGCAAAGGCAGCCCCTACAAATGTGGCATCAAGAGCTGCAGCAAAGGCTATCACTTCACCTACTACGTGCCCCAGAAACAGCTCTGTCTATGGGACGAGGAGACCTAGGGCGAGGGGCTGCTCCGTGGTGGAGATGGAGTCCTACCAAAAGCGTGGGCCGCGTCAGGTTGGAAGATGCGTATTATTTTGATGCCTTACTTGGGAAAAGAGCTGTACCCTCGCATTGACCCCTTATGCCATATTTCCATAGGACATTCCTAATATGTTGGTATGATGGTGTTTAAGTGACCAACTGGGTGACCTTAAGTTACTCTCAAGCGTTTGTGCCAACATTGGGAAAAAAATTTTGGCCTAGCTAATAAAAGATGACAAAAACAACCTCCTATAAAGACGTTTATGCCTCCGGCTGGACACTACAGCTTATTTTGTATGTCTGGACTCATGGGATGACTCCCATTATTTCACAGGAAATCGTGGGATGTAGGACTGGAACGATCAGCCTGTTAATTACCTATTGACATCATTAACAACACAGCTTTAGCCAGCTCTCCTCTCAGTCGAAAGCAACTCAGGTTGCCTAGCTCATGTTGCTCTGATGCTGGCGTTATTTATTTGTTTGCAAGGTAAAATTATTGAATATTCTCATGTATAAAATTACTCATCTTAAATTATGTTTCTTAACCCATCTCAATTTGCCTGTTTTGTCTCTGAATGTTAAGCTTTTGTTGTTTGTCTCCTATTCTGCAAATGTTAGCAATTACCCAGGTAGATCTGTAGCAACACAGGTGATACGTATCAGGGAAATGTGTGGAAATTGTATTCAGAAAGCATTATGCATATTACTACTTTTCTTTGGGAAACAAGTCATGAATCCCAATTCAGAACTGAAGATCACTGCTTACACCCGAGTATTTGTAAACTATCTGAGTTTTGACAAATCTCTCACTTGAACATCCTTCACAGCTCAATCAATGATGGTTATGAATTTTCTTTTTCATTATATGATATTTAATTTAGACTAATGCTGTCAAGTTAATTTCTGTCATATTCTAATATTGTTGCAAAATTTCATGTCTCCAAGGATGGGCTAAAGTTGAAATTTGTCAGATTATTTCATTTCCCTAGGCTGAGTTGGAGCTTGATTAATTAAACGAATTGGCAGGCAGTTGAGTAATCAGCTATTTTCTAAGAAATACTGCCACCTCCTGGTAAAGCAATGTGTAGCATCCATTCATGCTCAAACACGAAAGGATTATTGAACAAAACATTACCCATAATCAATGGAACCCTATTTCAAATGTCAGTTATTTTCATTTTACATCACAATATGTTTTCACATCCTGTGATTGCATTTTGAATTGTACTGAGCAGTCTGCATGGAACAGTTTAAATTCACTATGAATTAAACTTCAATTCCTGTACCTCATCAAGTCATTTTACATCTTGAGTTGTGGTACTCACATTCTGTAGTAACACACATTTTGTTTGTTTCTTAAGTCTTTTGTTACATTATTCTAAAGCCATGTTTGTTCACATCGTTTATGGGTATGTCCCTTTCCCGACTGACGAACCAAATGTCATTTGTTTTGTACAAAAAAAAGATCAACAACAACAAAAATGAAAAAAAATATCAAACTGTGGACATTCTATGGTAACCTATGTGCCTTAAAACTGATATTTTTGCTATGTGAAACTAGTATAAATTCTTAATTATTTTTCTATGAAACAGTTGTGTAAGTTTGCAAAGAAGAATACCACAGAAAAATGAAGTAATTTACAATTCCAAAGTATATTTTGTCTAAAAGGCTTCAATAAAGGCACATCTTTGCACTGCATTTTTGTATGAGGGTTTATTCAGTGTGATCGGAAATGTACTTATATTTACCTTGCTACAATGTATGATGTTATAATTCCTGATGTTGTCCTCAGACAGTTCAATCCAATTACTCAGTCTGATGGTAGGGTGTCAAAAGGCTGCATAGTTTATCCAATATGCATCAAAAATGTCAGGGCTGTATTTGTATCACAGGAGCATGCAATGTTTTTGAAACATTATGTTTTGTAGCCCAGATTAATCCTAGTCCCGGGCTAAAAAAATTGAGTACAGTGGAGATGCATATGCACCCACTCCCGGCCATCCACGTGATGGTAAAGGAACCATGATTCATCCGACCAGGCCACCATCCATTGCTCTATAGTCCAGTTCTGATGCTCACGTGCCCATTGTAGATGCTTTCAGCGGTGGGCAGGGGTCAGCACGGGCACCATGTCTGGTCTGCGGCTACGCAGCCCCATACAGAACAAACTGCGATGCACTGTGTTTTTACACCTTGGTCAATACTAGCATGACCCTTTTCAGCAATTTGTGCCACAGTAGCTCATCTGTTGGATTGGACCGCACGGGCCAGCCTTCACTCCCCAAGTGCATCAATGAGCCATGGCTGCACACGACCCTGTCGCCAGTTCACCACTTTTCCTTCCTTGGACCACTTAGGCGCTGACCACTGCAGACCGGGAACACCCCACAAGGGCTGTAGTTTTGGAGATGCTCTGACCCAGTTGTCTAGCCATCACAATTTGGCCCTTGTGATTTAGCCCTAGCCATCACAATTTGGCCCTTGTCAAAGTTGCTCAGATCCTTACGCTAGCTTATTTTTCCTGCTTCTAACACATCAACTTTGAGGACAGAATGTTCTCTTGCTGCCTAATATAACCCACCCACTGACAGGTGTCATTATAATGAGATTATCAGTGTTATTCACTTCACCTGTAATGTTATGGCTGATCAGTGTATATGAGTTATATATAAATATTAAAATATATAGGCCTGGACCTGTGATTCCCAATCACCTGTAGTACTCCGTCATGTTTATTTTAACAGTCAGTCTATGGTCCTATTACCCATGCTTCGGGAACCACTGGCCTAGCCCTAGACTGCTTAAGTCTGCAAGCTATTTTAGCAATGGTGTAGTTTTGTATTGTACATGGGGGGAGGGAGGGTCAGGGTCAATCTATTCCAGGATTTTCACTATTTTTCAGGGGTGTCGCATTGCCTTGTCTGTTATATTGGGGGAGTGGGTCATGACCCCTGTTCCCCCGAATTCTATGCCCTGTATTGTAGTACAGATTTTTTCATGTAATTCTTTATTGTCCCTAGCTTGTTTGAAACAATTGCAAAGACATTGGCAACCTGTTTTTTAGTTTATTTATTCAATGTTTAGCGTAATGGTTATTTAGTTATGTACGAAGTGCCCATTAGTTAGCTTTCTGCCCTTCCCGCGTATGTTCCACGGCGGTCTCGCGGCGTTTCCCCATTACGATTTAGGCTTTGGGAAAGCTTTGGGAAACAGCTCGAAGATTTAACGAAACTGCATCAAAGTGTATTACGATTGATAAGCTTTAAGGTACTTTTTGGGAAACCCTTGCTGAACCAGGGAGAAAAAATGCATAAGGCGTTTCATCTACATTTACTGAAACCCTTTAACACCAGTGGATGGCGCCAAATCCATGTCCCGGATAATTATTATCCGATCAGACGCAGGCGGTCAAACTACTGCTACATACGGAAACAGGTTAGCAAAAGTCTTTTTTCTATTATATCCAACTAGCTATTTAGGTTGGGAAATAAATTTACGAATTTCGTTTGGGTTGGGTTGGGCTGCTTAGTTGTGTCTGCATCACTAGTTGCTGACCCAGCAAGGTTTGGCTGTTGAGATTTGATGTTGGAGCCGCTATTTGTTTTAGAGCTGAATAACATGGACACAAATAATCAAAGATGAAGGGACTGTTTGTCAACGGTTGGACTATGCGTGCCTCAGTACGACTGAAGACGGGATATCACCGACATGAACGGGGCGCATAAATAAGGTGATTTAGCTATGTTTAGATAGTAATAGCTAGCTACAGTATTTATCTTTGTGCTGGTCGTCAAAATTCGATAGCTTCTCGCAACCATTATCAAAATGATGTCTATTCTAGACATGGGTCGTCTGGATTAATGTTTATCCGCCAATGTGTTTTAGCTTAAATATTGTCATTTGTATACATCGCAGAAATTGCCTTTACAGTATATTCTCTCTTTCCATTATATTAATAGCATTTAGCATTACAATTTCTGCTCCCTTCACATGGCTTGTGTTTTCATATCAGTGCGATAGAGAAGCCACACCCATTGAGATGAAGTGTGCTGATCCACCTTGACTTAATCCTAGTAAAAGTTTAGCCATAACATATTTTCCACACCAACGTTGATTTAGTTCTAATGGTCTTATAGCCTATTAAAGAAAATAAATATCGAATTAAAGGTCGGTTAAAGCACTACATGCGGACTCAACAATTCTGGTTTCACTTAAATAAAATGTCCATTCTTAAGATTGCTTTTAACCTTTCTGACTGATATTAGCAAACCATCGGATGAGTTTTAAAGATTTGAAGAATAATACCCTACATTTCCATACAATAAAATCAAATTAAAAGAGAATATATTACAAACATTTATTGGTAATCCTTATTGGATAATGCAGGTCATCTTCAGCAAGAATCTTAAAAAATTTGACTTATAACTTTTTTGTACACAACATTGTAAAACGCTATTATAATAGCGCTTTCATTACAGCCTTGCTCTACACCTTTTAATTAAAAAATACCAGGTAAGTTGATTACGAACATGCTTAGGGACGGAACAACTGTTTCTTCATTTGATCTGTTCTAGGATTCAATCCAACCACCTTTTGGCTGTTGAACATGTTCTATGCTCTAAATGCTACCTGCTAGTGTCATAACAGCTGCTGGACATATGTGCAGTTCTGAGTGTAATGTAGTTAGCCACAATGACTGTATTTGTTATTGGCAGAGAATTGAATTTGTTCATGTTCTGTCCTTTGGCCTTCACACAGTAAGATCCCAGGTGAACGTCATAATTGTAAAACAGGTGGTTCATATCCGTAATTTTGATTGCTGTGTAACATAGCACAACTGTTTTTCTGTAATAATTGTGTGGCTGACCGGCTAATATAAATAACAGTAGAGCATCTCATGGTTTTGTGGTACATTAACAATATGCCATATTATAGTTGTGAGGCACTTTGGATCCTTTGGTCTGTCCTCTTTAATTCAAACCACAGGTTTCCAGTGGGATCCAAATCTGGAGGCAAATGACAAACGTTTATTTTAAGCCATTTTGTGTAGATTTTGTGGTGTGCTTGAAGTCATTGACTCAATGGAAGATCCAGTCTGTGGACCCAGTAAGTCTGCCAGGTTTTTGGCTAAAATGTACTTATACTTCGTTGAGTTCATGATGCCATTGACCTTAACAAGGGCCCAATGCCCAGTTGAAGCATAACAGTGCTATATAATGAAAGATCCATCCCCATATTTCACACTAGGTCTAAGGTTATTTTCTTCATACAAAGCATATCCTTCCAATACTAAACCCACTGATGGTGTGTGGCCAAAGAGCTCCATTTTCGTTTCATGTTGCCATAGAATCAAAGTACTATTACTTTTAGCAGACTCCAGAAGCGTACATTTTTTGGTCGCTCTCAATTAGGTTATCGTTATGAGATAAAAAACGTAGCCATGTTTGAGGAGGAAAAATTACTGCAGGCTACTGCCGACGTATGTGTACAAACCACTGTGCATCATAAATAAATGCTTATTATGTGTGGATCAGTCAAGTCAATCACAATGTGTTTTTCGTTGCACCATGTTGTTCTAAAGATTTGTGTATTGTCACTTCCAGCGGGATAAATTCACAGAGTAGTGTTGTTTTAACAGGGTTGTGTGTAGAGGTATACAAATAATATTGTGACTATAGTCAGTAATCATACATATCTTGTTAAAGACAACGTCCCCAGAAATAGTTTAAAAATGTCATTGTATGGATTATTTGCACATTATAGTACAAATTCATTAATGACCACAGAGAAAAACATTTTTTCTATAAAATATGATATTATTTGAATGATTTATTCTTTAAATATTCGGGGACAATGCAATTAATTAAAAAAACAATTATATCCCATTTTGGTGGCCCAATACTGGAATTTTTGTGTGCTTTCATGTCTGCAACCCCACTGACCCAGACACACTTACTTCTGGACTAGTTTTGAAACTCCCTGAAGTGTGTTGGCATGAAATCTCCTGTTACAAACAAGGGTGTATCATGATCTAATTTCCCAATACAACTGAGCATAAGATGTCCCCTTCGCCAGATCCTAACCCTCAGACTGGCCAGACTACAACAGCAGCTCACACTTAAACGGTTCATCAGTCACTTTGGATTATAACAGGGGTTCAATGGAAGGTAATGTGTTTTTACGTTGCAATTACGCTGCCTTTGACGGATGTTATGCAGACTTGTGTTACTGGACATGCTTGTACATTTTCAGCAAAGCAGATCATGTTGATGTTAAAATATTAAGTGCAATACAACCCTATGACACTTTTGTATACATGATTGTACGTGATCTCATTTCTGTTTTGTCGATGTAGCTAAGGGATGACATCACTAGCTCTTGGCGTGGCGCTCTGCCTAACAGGCTGGATCACTCTGTACTCCCTTCTGTGTAACACCAATGGCAGCCGTGGCTCAGAGTGGAACTGCAGGCTGGTCACACTGCTCCATGGCATCCTGGCTGTCTGCATAACAGCTTACATAGGTTGGGTGGACGGGCCTTGGCCCTTCACACATCCAGGTAAGACTCTTGCCACCTTATTGCAGCGAAAACGCCATACTTATTTTTATTCCTGTTGAGTGGTGTTACAATACCGACACCCTGTGAAGGTAGATGCATTTCCAGGGGCGCAGCGTGTTTGTGTTTCTTTTTGTAAAGTTTCTAATGCAGTATAAATCGATGGTTAGATCACAGCGAAGCTTGACATGAATCGTGTTTACATCAGCACTGTGATCTTATTCCCAGGCACAAAAAACACTCCCCTTCAGATTATCGCTTTGGTCATCAGCCTGGGCTACTTCATCTTTGACATGGGCTGGTGTGTGTACTTCCGCACGGAGGGCCCGGTAATGCTGGCCCACCACACCATGAGCATCCTGGGTATCTTGCTGACCCTGAGCTTGGGGGAGTCAGGCATTGAGTCATGTGCTGTACTGTTTGCCAGTGAGATCACCAACCCCCTGCTGCAAGCCCGCTGGTTCCTGAGACAAACGGGCCGCTATGACAGCCTGGCCGGGGACGCAGTGGACGTCCTGTTTGTATTTCTATTTGTGTTCATGCGCATAGTGGTCGGGGGGACCATGTTGTGCTGTGAGCTCCTCTCTCCGCGGCCCAGGTTTATTATCAAATGTGGGGGTGTTGCCATGTATGTGCTGTCCTGGGTGTTCATGGTGGACATTGGTCGTTTTGCCTATCGCAAGAGTCAGTCCAAATACAGACGCTTGAGAGACCAACGTAGATTGGCAGCAGTTAAAGAACATGATGGAAAAACAGACTGACAGAAGGACTTTCCTATTTTCTGAAGATTACTAAAAACGTCCAGTGTTTATACTAATGGACCACCTTAACAAATGATTGTGCATACTGTAAGCAACAGGTTCACATCTAGCCTTTCTTAAGGCAATGTGACATGGGGAATAGTCTTTGGTATTCAGCTGACAGTTTTTTTTTCCAAACAAGGGCAAGAAAGAAATGTTGCAAAAGCATCTTGGAAAATGTACAACTGTATAGCAAAAACAATTGAGACATGTTTTGTCTTTGAAACCAAAGGACCTACTGCCAATATGATAAACAGATGCACAGTATTTCACAAGCTTGCGGGAATAAACTGCAACCTAATAGTATGTTTTCTTACTTTATATCTATTTGGAAACTGACACTTTTGATATCCATCCATTGATTCCCTTCATCCATTCTCTAATCATCAACGTTAGGCTATGCTTTGTTTCAGGTAATGAAATTAAATCGGAAATTTGTGTTTTCTTACTGATGCAGTATTTTGTTATAATATGCAATAGTTTTCCTGCAAAAATTCTACTTTTCTAAATATTTCATGTGTTGTTAAATTTAAACATTGTAGTCCTTGTGTCGGCAACATGGGCTTTCTGTCATATGTGAACACTATGTAGAGGTGCTAATTACTCTCAGCCTACAAATGGTAGACAGTCTTGCCAGTGTCTTTGTGCTATTAGAAGCTATTGAAAATGTTTCATTGAATGTCCCATGTCCATTCCATTAGGTTTTTAAAATTGCAGTCTTATGTATTGTGTTACTTATATGGAGCTCATCACTCCATCTGTTCTATAACATAAAACTCAGAAAGAAGCTACGTGTCTTAAGATTACTGAGTTCTATTTAGTGTAGCAACTGTGCAGCAATGCTATGCACCAAGATTTTTCCTTTCAGCACACAGCTACAAACAATAACAATCAGCAACACGTGTGGAACATTGTGGAACATATTAACACTTTCTGTTAGGTGGCATTTCACTGGAAGATTAGGTGTGCATTTGTCTTTGTACTGTAAATCAGTTAAAAATACAAATTGGTAAACAATGATTTGTGCCTAATGTTTGTGCACTGTATTGCTTAATGTTCAACCACACTAGGTCACATTTTTCCATATTGTATGATTTCATTTATAAAACTTACCACTTTTGTAGGACATTTTTCAATTCAATATGTGGAATTGTATTTTGATATTCACCACCTTTGTGTCAATGACAAGAGAGAGTCATACACGTGTGCCTTTGTGAATTTATACATGTTAAAATGTAATGTATATTTTGTTGTGTGTTGATAAAATACCCTGAACACAGTTCTTGTATAGAAATAATTACTAGAATCCACTAAAATATTCCTAAATGTTTGCATCCTAGTATGTTTATTGCATAGAGTTTTGTTCATTTTAAACTTTTTTATTTTGGAAAATCTTATTTTAAAGAGATATTAGGTAACATTTACATACTTGAACTGCTCTTAATCAGAGCAACTTACAATATTAAGTGCATACACTGTCATACTGGCACCCCATGGGAATCAAACCCACAACCCTGGTGTTGATAGTGTCGTGCCCTGCCACTGGCACAGTACATTGCATGTAAGACTTAGAAATATTGTAGCCTTTTCCTATACAATATTCTGTAACCATAAGTGCAATGGTGGCTAACTTATTACCAAGGATTCCCAGATCACTAATGATAAAATGTTTGTAATAGTTTATAGAACAATTCATACATTTTATTTGTCACTGTAACATGGACGTTTTTGTGTTGATCAGTGGCAAAAACTCCTAATTAACTATTTTTTATTTCATATTGTAACACAATAATTTCTGGTAAAGTCTAAGAGGGTGAGTACTTTTGAGACACTGTAAGCACATCTCCCTATATTTCTGGACCATCACTCTGGTAGATGTCTGACACTGGTCATTCTTAAACTCACTTTTGGCTGTCATTCACTTCCGTTTTCTGTTGTAAATTCTGAAAGAATTTACAACCTACTCAGACTTTCATCACACCTTTCTCCTTTAAAAACGAACTAACCAAGCAGCTCTTTGATATATGCACCGGCTGTGCACAAAATCCATCTGTATGTATCCATATGTATTG
This sequence comes from Esox niger, assembly GCA_016801105.1. Taxonomy (NCBI): domain Eukaryota; kingdom Metazoa; phylum Chordata; class Actinopteri; order Esociformes; family Esocidae; genus Esox; species Esox niger. The sequence goes on from JACXGJ010004780.1 coordinate 24,100, forward strand.
TCAATGTATTTGTTTATCTTGTATATTGTTTTTATTTGTATTGTTTTCACTGCAAAATCTAGTCCAATGATTATCTCTTACTGTAGTTTCTGCACAAAATGTTAATCTAAGCAGGTAATGACTTAGCGCTGCCACCTACCCTTGATGAGGCTGATATTACAGTTATACAGAAAAAGTGGAAAGATCCGGAAGAAATGGGGTCATACAAGACACAGACACTTTTCCTAACACAAACAATTTTTTGGAACACTATAGCCCGAGACAATTCTTTGAATATATTTTTTCATGTATCAAATGTATTAATGACTATAAGCCTTATTTACTCTGCCCACACTACCAAAACACCTCTTGACCCAAAATGAATGATATTCACGAAAAAAAACATCTCCTTCGCTTCGTTCTTTTCCACCGGCTTCAAGCCGTGCTCTATACTTGAAGTATTCCAATTGTCCACATGATGGCATTTGTAAATCATCAATTCTCATACTGTAATGTATTAGAACGCTCAACAACGAATCTCAAAACACAGTGCTGCTAAGTGCTAAAAACCTAACTCACAAAAAATAACAGAACCAAGATGTGTCAAGATTAGCATGTGTTCCGACACGCCAGCTCCTTGTTTCTAATTCTTATAACGTGTAATATTTCCACCAGACCACTTCTCCCATGAAAAATCTAACAATTTGCTCGTGGAAGGTCAGATTTTTTCAAATATCAGAAGTATGTGCCTAACCTAAGTAGATACATTGAGAGGAATGTATGGTGTATAATCATTAAGCCAATGGTAGGTTACTTTTTAACAACGATATGTTTGTGTTTCACAGACACTCAAGCTATAGTTTTAGTTTATAATACATTTCGGTGTACAATAATATATTTATTATGGACATCAAACAAGACAAAATTATCCCAAAATTATTATTATAGGTCTCAGGCAAGGGCATTTTTCCTCCCGGCGGAAGTAGACTGACGCAAAAAAATTGGGAGCTGTTCAGTGTTGGTCAGGGCGTCGTTTTATCCTGCAATTTTGGGAAATACAAGTCGCTAAGTCATTTATTTACTAATCAGTAACATATTTGGATTGGAAACACATAGTCATGGTCGCATTCTTTTAAATTAATATAACATTTTGTTGTTCTTGTAAATAAGGAGAGGACTATTTTACTTGCTAGTTGTCTTGTTAGCATAGCATTGTTAGGCATCCAAGGGAATTCTGCCGAGAAACAACTCAAATCGCCTGATTTGTGTGGAAACATGGAGTCAATGAAAGCAGCTTTCCGTTAGCTTGCCTGAGTTTTGTGGATATTTGCAACCCCGAAGAATATTTTTAAGGAACATTGGAAAGGCTTCCTTAAATCTTTCAGGACTTCATTATACATATTCTACAGGTCACAATTGACAGTCGTTGGGAAGAGTGTTTTTCTGAATGTTTTTGGAATGACTTTCAGGATTGTCGGAAGTCGAAGCAAAGTTTTCCACAAAAAGAGCTGTTTTTGTTGCTCGATAGCGTTTGCTATCCAGCCACCGGCCGAGATTACAGAGCAAACTAGCTAACGTTGACAATTGTAACTTCTGTCTGACGATTTTTAGCGTTAGATACCCTTTTCATTAGCAGAAGGAAAACGTATTTTGATAGACACTTTTCTAGTTTTTTGGGTATAGTGTCTCGTTGCCCCCTCCTTGAAGTTAGCGGCTAGCTAGTTACTGTATCCTGGTTAGCTTGTAAGCTAACTGCATCTGCAGCAAATCTAGGCACTCATTGGTTATCAAACTAATGCAATTGCTATAGCTAATCAAAATAAGAACATAACCTGGTTTGTTCTGCTGTACTATTGCTGCTATACTTACTAAGTAGTTAGCGTTAGCTAATTTGGAACACGGGTTTCAACTCAGACTTGTCCGTTTTTAGAAATTCTCATGGTCACGAGGGGTTCTGCTCTTCTACGGATAGAGAGGAAAACCTGGAGGCTGGGAACACCAAATGGAGCTGAGTCAATTTTCATCATATTAAAAAAAATCAGTAAATCTAGTCAACCCACACACTGACTGCAATTACACCGGACCAAGCCAGATATACTGGCTATATTTCCAATAGGGTTTAACATTGAGAAAAATAAGTGTAATGCGAACCTTTTTGATTGGCATCAAAGGATTCGTACATGGAGATAGATGCAGAAAGAGTGAAAGCGGAGCATACAGCAATATTTTCCATGGGAACAGATCCTTGTTTTTAGGAACGACCCTGACATTGGTGTCTATTGCGAAAAGGTGGAGAGCCTCTCGACGTAAAACGAGGTGTGAGTTGAGGTCCTAATTTACCAGACTCAAGAAATTGCTACAGTAGCAGCTAACGTTGCTTTGTCATCAATGGCATATTGGTTGCTCGTTTGAATTCCATTTTATTGGAAAGGATCGCACGGCTATTGAATTCCTTCGTTTCTCAGTATTAGGACGTAACCAACATTGTTTTCACCTGGAGTCTGCTGCCTGCTCGTTTTCATAGTATTTTGCTTTTGATATTCAGCGCTCAATGTTGTGGATTTTTTATGTCATCACTTTAAAGATACTCATCAACGTAGACGGATGTTAGGAAGGTTTCTTTTCAAAGAGACTATCTTATCATTATTTGGAAAATGATAATTGGATATAAATCACAGCAAATCTAGAAACGGAAGCCCAATGAGCGACACACAGTCCACTATCACTGACAGGTAAGTACAACCTATTCCATTACGTAGCCCAATTTATCACATCCAACTGCCAATTGTCAGGATGCCTCATAGCTTCTCCTTGAACTTTTTTCTTTCAAAGAATATAGTGCAGGCGACACGTCATGTTATGCCGGATCTGTTATTCTCAAGGCTTGCATAACATGTTTGCTTTTGGAAGTTTCTACGGGCTGAATTCGAATGGCACTTCTTATCTTGTCATGTTATTTTGTCCATACATTTGACAGATTCTGTGGTCAGCCAATAGAAGTTCAGTCATGCCAACGTGTCTGCACAATTGTTATGGTTCGCCATTGGCCTTTTTAATATACAGGTATCGCTAATCATTTCACCTGTACCTGATTAAGATTAAATGGGATAGAAAAACTCAAGCTTATATGAACTCTTGCAGTCATTAAATGTGATGCCTTTATTATCACAATGGAAGATGTCAACATTTCACGCATTAACCTGAAAACATTTGGATGTGACTTTGGAATTTAGTAAAAAATAATAATAATTGGACAAAAACACAGATTGTCTCTGTGTAAATGGATTATAAAATGCTGATGTTTAAAGTTGCAATAGGCGATCATATGAAACATATCACACAACTTTTTTTCTTCTACTCCGTTCGTTCCTTTTTATATGCTTCTAATGAGGCATGTATTTGTCGTATCTTGCCCGTATACCACTAAGTGGTGTATCCAGAGATCTAGAAGTGTCCCAAATCCCCTGTGCTCAAGTCCGAGCTGAGTCCCTATTTTCTATGTCCGAAGTCTGGATTCTAGTTCTTGACTCCCGGTCCTAATGCTCATGTCTTAGTCAATTGGTTTGCATTACCTACATTTTTCCTATTTACCCAGTCAAATGTAATGCAGTGGCAGGTGGAATTTAGTTATTAAATGGTTTGCCTTTCATTTTTTATTTTTCTGTCCCATCTAATGTTTACATATTTTTTTCTGGCAGTGGTTAAAATACCAAGGGTGTTTTAACCAGAAGGGGTGCTTGGGAAATAACACCAGGGTTTTACTATTTCCTGACTCAAAATTTCATTTGTCACATGAATGGGGAAGAGATTATAACATTATCATTGATTGTTTTTTGAACCCCAGTCTGATTTCCTTTGTATTCTAGACTCTCTTTTTTTCCTTCCCACTCTTTTATGGGGTTTGAAAGGGAACAAATAATCCAATAACATGTGTTCTGAGAGTTGTATCTATTAGGAATGGTGTCATTATATGTTGTAGCCTGAATTGTTATAATATAGGCAACTTTTATTGATAGAAAACCAAAGCCCTTAGTTTGGGAAACAGAGTTGCAGTGTATGTGTCCTGTATTAAAAAGAAATGTGCAAGAAGATAATATTTGTATCTACAGGCAGGCCTGTTCAATTGTATGGCGGAGGGTATTGGCTGAATTGTCTCTAGACTTGAAACACGGTTACCACCTGCCATGCTTGATGTGTGTGGTGTAGAAGTTCTCATTGACAGGGAGCTTCCTCTGACACTGCCTGGTGTAGAAGTTCTCATTGACAAGGAGCTTCCTCTGACACTGCCTGGTGTAGAAGTTCTCATTGACAGGGAGCTTCCTCTGACACTGCCTGGTGTAGAAGTTCTCATTGACAGGGAGCTTCCTCTGACACTGCCTGGTGTAGAAGTTCTCATTGACAGGGAGCTTCCTCTGACACTGCCTGGTGTAGAAGTTCTGGGTGACAGGGAGCTTCCTCTGACACTGCCTGGTGTTGAGGTCCTGGATGACAGGGAGCTTCCTCTGACGATGTCTGGTGTTGAAGTTCTGGATGGCAGGGAGCTCTGCTCTCATGATGAACTTTCTTGTCAAACCCCTCTTAGGAGGCTTGCTATTAATGGCAATGCTGTTGCTGTACCAAACTTTGCAGCAACCAGTCAAGATTGTGCAGCTGTATGGTTTTCAGACCCCTGAGGGCCCTCGCCAAATCTTTTCCAACCTCCTAAGGGGGAAGAGGAGCTGACATGTCCTCCAAACTGTCTCTGTTTTTGGGCCATGTTTAGTTCGTAGTGATGGCGACCCAATGAGGTACTTGAAGCTTTCTGCTCGCTCCACTTCAGCGCTATCGCTGCAGCCACGTTCCCTCCATTTTCTGTTGCCTATAATTAGTTCCTTTTGCCTTGCTGATGTTGGGGGGTGCGGTTGTTTTTCTGGCACCTCACTTCCTGGTCTCTGACCTCCTTCGCCATAGACTTTCTCATCATTGGTGATCAGGCCTTCAACCGTTGCCGTCATCGTACTTGATAGTGGCGTCGGTTTTGTGCACAGTAATGTTCGTATGTGATGAGTGAGGCGGTTCTCTGTGTACACCTGTGCTAATTGTTAGGGCGGAGGAACAGCATTCTCACAGGTATTCTTCTTGACGTGGTGGGAGAAGGCAGAGTGGAGGGCAGCTGATGTTGCATCATCTGCACGTCTATTGGAGGACTATGTGAATCGTCCAGCTGTCAAAGGTTCTCATGGCCACAGATGCCGGTCCCATCTGAACTGGAGTAGGTCTGGGAGCTAGTGCTACTGGACGAAAGTCGTTTCGAGCAGACTAATTTTGTGTTATGGCTGGATGGAGAGAGAGTTGACAGTGTCGTGGAAGAAAACAGCCAGCTGGTCTGTGGAGTACACACCCTGGTATGTCATGGTGTTCCATCTGGCTCTGTTTAAGTGATGCTTATAACCTATATTAAAACAACAAACCAACATGTGGGCCTGTCATTGCAGTGTTGTTCTGAACAAAAGTGCTGAACAAGCAACACAGTAACACCCCCTATCGTTTCTCAACCCAGCACTGTAGCCTTCCCACAGAAGTGCTCTTCTTAGACGTGACAAACCTATGACCATTTACAATCATCTTGGCCACACCCATTAATTACCCACAACATTATTGTTGCCACACCCAAGTACATTTGATTTGAGCTGGTTTAAGTGCATCAGCCAAAGTCTTGACATATGAGGGTGTGTAGTGACAGTCTGTTGATCAGACCCAAATAGTGAGACGGTGCAATTTGATCCTCAGCTCCTGGAAGCCCTCGTTCCTGCAAAGAAGGAAATCAAATTCATCATCTACAGTACAGTCAATGATGATGTTGTTTTTGCTGCACAGAAGGTCATACACAATTATTGGTTTATGCTGCTTAAATTCAAATGAGGTCACAGGCCTCCCCCCAAAAACCTCTTGGGAATCTCTCGCTGCTTTGGTTTGTTTAAGTTGTGTGCATTGCACAGTGTGGTACTGTGTGGTCAGTGTATGCGGGTAGCTCTTTGTCATGGAGTTCTGCTGATCTCCACTTTTTTGCCCCCCCCCACCCCCACCCCCGAGGCCATCCCGGGGAAGTGGTGACATCACTGATAAACAATGCTTTTCACTGGGACCACACTCCCATTCGGCCCTCTCCCACAAGGCTTCTGGTCTGGCAGTCAAAGGAAGGCTGAAGTGGTCAGTTGCTCTACCTGGCCGTGTGAGCAACAACCAAGACAGTATCTGTGGAAGGTTTTTGTCATTCAGTATCTGTGGAAGGTTTTTGTCATTCGTGCTCGGCATTCAGTGCTCCTATCATAGACCGCTGTAACAGTATTTACTCTGATGCTGTGTTCATAACCATGTGGGAGGTTAGAATTTCCCAGTTGTTAGGTTGTAAATACCACTCAAATGCGTGCTGATTGAAATTTGTCATCGTGCTTGTAAGTATATTCTAGAAAACACCCATTAACAAAAATATTAATTTTTGTGTGGTACATTACCACTTGGATATGAATCCCACTAGGAGATGTGCTCTTGTGCCAATAAAGGGAGCTTGTCTGTAGCGCGATAGACCACTAATGCTCTTCTGCTTCAGGGAAATGTGATCGACTGTGACTGTTAAGGAAACGCAAGTCAGGGTGCATTTCCACATTTTTCTGACAACTTCATCTTTGGCTTTCTTATAAAGAGCAGGTTTGAACACTTCTACTCACTTAAACTATATCTCAACACTGAGAGAGGCTATGAGCATGGTTATACATTTCTCAGAAATAGGCCACTGACTAGGGTTTACGTTAGCCGGAAAAGGCCAGCGCTTCACCAGTATCGCATGTTGTTGTCCGGCCGACGAAAATATCAACGTCCAAAATGTCCGGTGGGAAATTTGCCAAATAAATAAATTGATTAAATGGCCTTATATTGTGTGACCTATATGATCTGTTGCCAAGAAAACAACTGCAGCCTCCGCTTGCTGTTTCAGTAAGACATTACTGTATGTTTAGTCATGTGACTAAGCGTGGCCTGAGACTCAAAATCTGCACACTTCGCCAGCAACTCCAGCATACCACTCCAAAATGTTGGAGACCATGCAGGCACCTCCGGGCCGGGCCAGGTCAGCAACACAGAAGCATAGTGATTTGAAATAGCCTTCCTTGCATAGAAAAGTGTGTTTGAACATTTAGGCCTAATATGCACTTGGGAAACATACATTTACATCCATACATTTTAATGTGCATTATCTTATCAGGAATTGTGGTTGGAAAGGACAAAAATCTGACTTACAATCTTAGTCAAAATATTTGACACATTTGTGTTTTTTTTTTTCTATTGTCGATCAGAGTTGTGACAAATTCCTTTGACTCAAACCAATTTGTTTATTAAATAAAAATGTTGTTTGTGTATGTAAGACAGGTGTGTCTAGACACCTGTCCATATAAGGTCTCGCCGTTGACAGTGCATATCAGAGCAAAAACCAAGCCACAAGGTCGAAGGCATTGTCCCTAGAGCTCCAAGATAGGATTATGCCAAGGCAGAGATCTAGGTAGGGGTACATCATATTTTCTGCAGCGTTGAAAGTCCCCAAGAATACAGTGGGCTCCGTCATTGTGTAATGGAAGAGGTTTGGAACGGCCAAGCAGAACTGCCGTTCCGGGCTTTTCAAGGTAGCGTCCAGAAGGGAAGCCAATCCTCAGTAAAAGCCACATGACAGCCATGTCTGGCCACTACCATAAAGGCGTAATTGATGGAGTGCTGCAGGGATGGTTGTGGGAGGTTCTCCCAATGTCACCAAGGAGCCCAAAGCCGGGTTCTTGGTCACCTCCCCGGCCAAGGCACTTTTCAGTCTATTTCTCATTTTGGCCAGATGGCCATCTCTGTGAAGAGTGTTGGTGTTTTTAAACTTCCTGTATTTAAAAATTATTTAGGTCACTTTTCTTGGACCTTCTATTCTGCAGAATAGTTTTTGGTGTGCAGTATGAGCTTCTTGTTCTGTGGTTGTTTGGAATTTTCAATGTTGATCTCGACGTGGAACTTGTCGCTCATTACATGTAACGTCACTCTTGTGAAAATGTTATCCAATCCAATAAATCTACATAAACGCCAGAGTTTAAGTTTATGACTTGGTCATGGTGTTTGCAGAGGCAGATATTCCACAGAAAGAATGCTCACACACAGACACAGGAGTGCGCTGCCAGTAACCAAGAGCTTGCTCCAGCATGTGTAACTGTCCTGGAGGGTTGCGGGCAGGTTGAATGTTGAAAGACATTGATAGGCTAAATGTTTTTTTTCTGCAGTAATCTGTGATAACTGGAGAATTAGACCATAGTATGACTCTCAACAAGCTAGCTTGGCTTTCTATAGTTTAATCAAACTCATGACAAATAAATGGAAAAAACAAGATAAAGTGCCTCAGTGAGGTGGTTAGGCCACCAGAGCAGCTTCGGAGCATCTTACCATAGATTCTACAAGTCTCTGGAATTCATCTCGTCTGACAGGACACCATTTGTCCAAAAGATATTCCCGCTTTTGGTGTTTTAATTATGGCGGTGGAGGGCGCGCCGGTCCTAAATCCCCCAAGGCAGTTAAGATCTGGTGACTGCGACGGCCATTGAATATGATTCACACCATTTGCGTACCCATCAAACCATTCAGTGGCCCATAGTGCCCTGTGGATGGGGGCGTTGTCATCCAGGAAGAGACTCCTCTTATCAGGATAGAGATGTGCAATATATGAGAACTCAGAATAACTTTCTAACGATTTGATTGGCAGGGACCCTTCCCTGTAAAGGGACAAGTGGACACTGCCTAACAGAGCCTCCAGACACCTCCCTGTAGGGGTCAAGAACTCACGCCTGTACAATACTCTTGGTGTATGTCACATTTGCACTCGCCCCCTTGTCAAGAATATGGTGAAGGATGACTCATCTAACCATATTTCTTTTTGCCACGTCTCTGTAGGCCCGTGTCTATGGTTTTTGCCCCACTGAACTCTCAAATTTGCATTTGTCTTTGTATTGAGAGGTTTATGCACTGCAACAACTGTAATATCCCTCTCTGTGTAGTTCTACTGTAATATCCCTCTCTGTGTAGTTCTACTGTAATATCCCTCTCTGTGTAGTTCTACTGTAATGTCCCCCTCTGTGTAGTTCTACTGTAATGTCCCCCTCTGTGTAGTTCTGTTGTAATGTCCCCCTCTGTGTAGTTCTACTGTAATGTCCCTCTCTGTGTAGTTCTACTGTAATGTCCCTCTCTGTGTAGTTCTACTGTAATGTCCCCCTCTGTGTAGTTCTACTGTAATGTCCCTCTCTGTGTAGTTCTCAATGCATTGTTCTTGCTGACACAGCCTGATGTCTTCCTGCATTGACATTCTCTGTCACCGGGGAAAGTGTTGCTTTTCGTTGTTTTGTTACATATTGCAGAAATGCATGGGCATCAAGGTCATTGAATGTGCATTTCGACCACAATTTCCAACCCTAGTTCTGTTTTTCTCATAGAACTAAATGCAGATGTAACTTTAGTCACTTCCTATTGCAACACTAGCCCGTTTAGCAATTTTTGTGCCTGAAGTTCCTGCCATCAGTGCCCCAATGTCACTTTAAACCTCTCCTCTTAACATTTCCTAAATCATGGTCAACTGGGCCGGCTCATCATTTTTATACATGCCACAGTACATGATGGGATGTTAGTTGCTTAATTCTATCGTTCGGTTCACCTGTGTGGAAGCATCTGCATTTCTTATCTTCCTCCACACATTTATTCATTTTTTACATGTAATTTGTTTAACTTTTCTTTATATTTTAATAACAAAAGACCTAAAAGAAGTCTGAAAATGAACAATGTCACAATTAGTTCTAAGTATACATTCCCCTGCTGAAATTGTACATTATATAATGCGGGTATAAACTTAGTAAAAAAGGTAGATAAGGTATTTAACTCTCAAAACTGCTTTAATAATTGCTATTGTTGGTTTTTGGACAGGGAGTGAATGGCTAAGGAGTAATTTGTTTAAATTAGTTATATTTCCCAAGATCCTGAGGTGGGGCGGCACGGTGGTGCAGTGGTTAGCACTGTTGCCTCACAGCAAGAAGGTAGTGGGTTCAAACCCCCGGTTGCCCCGGCCTCTCTGCGTGGGTTCTCTCCGGGTGCTCCGGCTTCCTCCCACCGTCCAAAGGACATGCGGACTAGGTTAATTGGTGACCCTCCATTGTCCTTAGGTGTGGTTGGGTGTGTGACTGGTTGTTTGTCTATGTGTGGCCCTGCGATGGACTGGCATCCTGGGTGTACCCTGCCTTTCCCCCAATGTCTGCTGGGATTGGCTCCAGCCCCCCACGACCCTGTATGCAGGATAAGTTGTTGACGATGAATGAATGAAAAAAAAATATCCTGAGGTGCTTTGCCATACTTTGCAGTATTTAAACCACTTAATTGTCCTACCTAGAACATCAAGTTAACTTTTTCGTTCACCAGGAATGGTTTCAGTTAGATTCAAAATCTACCAGCCACTAATTTTGGCATCCAACCCCCATAGAATGCTGGAGGTTGGTAATCATTACACCAACCCCTGTGTAATGATTAGAAAAATAAGTATTTCTAGTAACAAGTGAAGTGGTCATGCTGCTTAATTTACACAGTAATATAGGGACTTCACCCAAGTCTACTCGAAGCCAGAATGTCACAGAATAGAAATATTCAGCTGCACCTGAATATTTCCAGGGTTACCGTGGATATGGAGACACTTGCATGCGTCTGTATCGCCACTCGCTAGCTTACAGTCTTGACTGTCCTGCAGTAATTTAAACCCCATGTGTGAACAAAACGATGAAATAATAAAAAAAGAAACACTGGCTTTGGGAGATTTGTGTGAAAGGTATCTCTGGAAATGAATCTTTCATTGATCCGCTACGGTATTGCACATGATGGCCAGTCTATTCAGAGTGTGCGACATTCATTGTCTTGTTCCAACTATGTGGACAGTGTGCTCTGTGTTTCTCTAGTCACACATTAATACAATAGCACATTTTCTGTATTCCGTGAAAATTCAATTTAACGAGTCCCAACAAAATGTTAGTTGGGTATTTGTTTTTCTTGCTCTGGCTGCTATGGTTTTGCCATGCCGGAGCTCCGAGGTAAAATTAACACAGAGGAAACACTGGAATGCTCAGTTGGTCTGAATTGTCCACAAACCACTTTCACCTATTTGTTTCAAACTTATCATAGTTTGAATGTAATTCCCAAATGTTTTACATATATTGCCATATTTAAATATGTAGCTTATGTAATAATAATGTATGGTTTTGAGTGTATTACACATAAATATCCTCTGTTTATTTGTACTTTGAAAACGGTTAAATAAATGTATTAACTAGGGGCATTGCCTTTTATTACATGCCCACTTTAATATGCTCCTCCTGCTCCTCAACTTTGTTTTTACACTATGTGGTCATGGGTCTGTTTACAGAGTAATGGGCCCGTCCTATTATCCATCTTACATTTGGTATTCTTTTTCTTCTTGCAACCTATCAGGTTATCCTACCAACATCTAAGCCAGTCATGTTGCTTCGAAGTGTGTCTTGGTAAGGATGTTCAAACCAGAATAATATAATTTTTTGGTTCCCAAAGAGCTTGATGCATAGAGCCTGATTAGAAACAATAGCAACAAGTACTCAACTTTAGACCTTGAAGCTAGCTCCAGAAGGTTAGGAGTTGAATTCAAGGTTAAGTTGATCCTGAAGACAGGGCGTTTCTGCCAAACAGATTCTGGTCTGTCATTATGGTCTACACCACTATGGCCTAGCCTACTTTTCTGTTCATATCTTTGTGCTCCCTTGGGATAATAACTAAATTATCAGGTTATGAAATACCTATTTAATTGCTATTGTTACTTAAGCTATTGAAACTTTCATAGTAGAATACAGCCCTGGCACGTAATATCACCCAAGTTGAAATAAAAATGCTGTTTTAAGTGAAAGCATTACCAATCACCCATGTGTTAACACCTGGCATATATTTGCATTGTGCCACTTCATGCTTTCACTGTCTGCAATGTTTTCTGTGTTGCTCTCTCTCTCCCTCTGTTTTTGTGGCCAGGTCACTATTAAGGAAAATGAGTACAATGTAGTTGAACGTATGATGTTACATTTGTCATCATCAGTGTTTGAGTCTTTAACATGAGGGCTGAATTTGTTTTTTGTCAGATCAACCTATCTGTCCTTTGTATAGGTCAATTAATTTCACTGAAATTGGTTGTTTATCTTTTTACAAAATCTAATTCTCTAACAGCAGATACGATAACCTATTACACTCACCCAATCAAGGTTCTCTAATACAAACTGCGCAATATTTTGTAGTTAAAAAATAAGATTGATCTGTTGGTTATGAATTTACTTTTGTTGAGCTTAACTGGTACAATAAAAAAAATGTAACAAAGTTTTATAGAAATTGAATTTGTGAGCTTTGACACTGATGTGATCCATCAGAAACATAGTAAATGCATAGCTAACACGTTCTGCTCCACACACCAGGTTGGTGTAGCTCATTTTAATTAATATACAACTCAACTATGAATTTGAGACGGATTCTCACTTCAGAAACTCAACTTATGCCATGTAGCAAGAAAAAACAAGCTCTCTAAAAAACCACACGATGACACTAGTTTTGTTTCAACATATGTTTATCTCCAGAGGTAAAAAAGTAAAAGTACTCTTACCGTTCACCAGTTTTGGGAAGTTCCTAAATTAGAGCAAAATGACCAGAGGAACAGTTCATAACTAACCAGTGATGTTAATTGGACATTTTAACTCTTCCTTTTTATTTAACTGATCTCTGATTAGTTTTGAACTCCCTTTACCAGGTTACTTAGATCATGATTAGATGCTTCATTAAAGTGGTGAACACAGCCAAACCCAGCTGAGTTCTTTGGACCATTTCCACCTCTGTTGATCTCTTGTTCTTTCCTTATTCTCAAATTAGTTTTCTATGCAGGTGCTTCTGCATCACAGGCGTGTTCATGTGAGATAACACGCTTCAGTATAATATGTTCCTATGCTTTACATGACTTCAGGTTTACACGTCTCTTTTACTGGTGGTCTTTATCATAATTAATGTTTTTTCAATTATCAACGTGATTAATTTAAGTCTAGTATTGGCGTATTAGTATACACTTAAAATTGCAAAATTCATCCTTTCTATTGGCGGGCCGGCAGAACTAGGCTTACCTATTAATAACAAGTCTTGTCCTATTGTTTCTGCCGAATGTATATAACGTTTCACAAAATACTTATTTTGAAGGCAATATATGAAAACCGGAGGTCTTATTATTGCTTCCGAATCTTTAATGTTGCCTGCGTGATGCTAATCAATTGTAGCCGATGGTAGCCATCGAGTTGTGACAATTTGCTAGCTAACTACCTTTTGGTTAGTTGTGGCTCAGATGATGGGTAGGCTACCTTCTTTATATAAATGTGACAGACACATACTGACAGTTCAATACAAATGTCCGTGTGCACAGATAGGGCCAGTTATGTCTCTCTGTCCTCACTTGCTAGTTTGATAGAGCCCTAAGAGACCAATTTATCTTGCAATACGATATATTTCACAATACACGTTATGATTTAATACATCACAATTCATCACGATATCACAACTAAGTCACGATACTTACTGAAGAGCCACTCAATTTGACATTACTTAGAAGTTCTAAATTTAAACATTTGAACCCCAGTAGAATTCTAGAATGCTGCTGTTGAAAATTCTCAAAATACACCTTATTTTCTCACACATTTGAAACAGTCATAGCACAAAAAACAAAAAGTTAATTTTGTTTAAAAGCGCATGTGCTCTATCATTTCACAACACATGAATGTAACTTGGAGTAATATAATTTATCTCTCATTATCAATCAATAGAAAGAACAAACGTCTAAGTTTGCATAAAACGATATATTGCGACGAGATTGAACCACCAGTCAAATAAGGTCCATACAGCTAATGATCATAATAAAGTAAGCATATGGCAAATCTCAAGACATATGAGTTTTATAAGTTATAAGGGGAAGTAGGTGGTGTTTATATTTTGGCAGATGCAGGACATAATTGCCGTCAAGTGACAACGTCATCAGGAAAGCACATTACAGCTTCTTGGCTAGCTAGTGAAAGTGACAGATTGTTGCTGCACAAGCAAAACATTTGCGGGCCAACAATTTTATTTTAGTCTGACTGACGAAAACAAACTGGATACTTTGTTGTTTATTTAGCAGTGGCATTTTCCCTATTTGAATGAAATTGTGAGAAACGCGAGATAACAACGAACTAGTCACCCGGCTACACTGCTACGCTTTCCATTACCGAGTAAGCAACCATTTGAGCTCCCCACTGATGTGCTGGTCTGTCAAGTTTTCATTACAGGGTTGATGTTGTCATCTAAAAGATATTACCAACATTTCACAGCATAAAATATGGACAACACAAAACTTAGTTTATTTCTTACTCACCTCGACATCATTATCGCTTTCAAGGACATTTCTAACCTCGGATCATCAAACAAAAGAGAAACAATCTCTTATAATGTATAAAGTCATGGCTGCTTTGGTGCTAGAATTTTGCGTATAGATATTAAACAAAAAAATCAAACGACAACATATTCTTTTCTGGTTTCTTTTTAATGACGACATCCATGGCAATACATTAACTGGCCTTTATCAGGAAGATTTTGTTTCCTATACATGAGTATCTTTGTTAAAGAAACACGGCTGTTCAGCAACGGGCTACAGTTATTTAAAAGACAGCTATCAACAGCATAATAAATAAATAAACATTGATTCCAGAGATCCGTATAGCGATACAATATTGTGAAACAATGAATCAAGATTTTACATGAAGTCGTTGTATTGGCACAGCACTTATGTGTTGTCTGCATTAGTTTATTTAGCAGATGAACTGAGCACGTATGGCTGAAGTAAAATGTGTGGTCTGGTGACAAGATGTACTGATTCCAGATCCGTGGAGGAAAATGGCAGTATTTGGTATTAGTCTCCACATTTAGGTTAAACTTTATAGCCCAGACCATCTTAAATTGCCACAAACCTCATTGAGCAATAGATTTGATGAAAAATCCTGCGTTTTTCTGAGTTTTACAATATTTTGGATGGGTTGTTATATCTGGAGACTATTTATGCCTCAGGTTTCTCAAGTATTTTTTTTTTTTTAAATAATATATATTTTGCTCTTCACTTGCCTTCCCTAACTTTGATTAGCATTCCCCTGTTTTCAATTTTAATTGCCTCTGCGGGTCATCCATTGTAGGTCGACTCCGGCTCTCACTCAAGTGTAAATTAGGAAATGTGGAAGGGTTCTCTCACACCTTGCTGCCACTTTTGCAGACACACACCAGCTCTCAGCATTGCTCATTTCCAATCCCATATCGCCAGTCCCAGCAGCTTTAGAGAAAAGTTACAAAGGTTTTTGTTGAAGAATGACGGCCCAGACGGCCACACCTTTACAATATGCAGGTGTTGTTAGTGTCAGCCTTTTTTCTTTCGTGGTCTCTAAAGATTTAGTCCTGCCTAGTAACTAAAAAGCAGGAATTTTGTTTTATCAGACACTGGTGAGTCATTGTCTTCAAAGCCCAGTATTACTTTTTAGCGTAACCATGGTTGGTTGCCGATCCTTGCCATCAAAATCACATTCTAACTGGTGTTAGTCATGTTAATAATAAAGCTGCTCCCTAATTCCTAATGCTTACTGCATTGCAGAAGCAAACAGCTAGTGAGGAGAATACTATTTAGTCCTGTCTTTTTCTTAACAGCCTAGTATTTTCTAAGTAGTTTGGTAGAAGTAGTTGACCCACACTGAGGGGCCATTGGAGGCTTGCTACTGCCCCAGGGCTGGGGGTGGGGTACGAGCTGGGGGTTCACCACCACGCATCTCACTTTCTGATGCTGATGCTACTGGACACACTCTCTTATTTGCAAAGAAGAGCTGCAGGGCCAAACGTTACTTTCACTTCACAAGAGACAGACAGGATTGCAACAATGGAGAGGAGGACACGACGGAAAGCCGAATTGACAGTTTTGTCTTCACGTGTTCGTGCTGTGGTTTCAGAGACCAGGAAGTAGGCCCACCCAAATCTGTGTAGACTTAAAGTTGTCCCGGTGCAGGGAATTATCAGTCATGGCTAGGGTGGCATACTGTTGGTAAGCAAAGTTATCCTCTTAGCTTTTTCTTTACCTTGGCTTTCCCAAGGTCCTGTTACACTTCTCCAGCAGTGAGGTGCAGGAAGTCATGGCGTCAGATCTCAGGTTGTGCATGTGCAGATCTCACTTCATGGAGATATTATAGTGTCACCGTTAGAAGGTTTTAATGTGTGAGAGTGTGGGTGCTGCTGAGCCATGTCAGACATTTCTTTTTGGCCGGATCCATGCAGATATGACTCTGCCCAGATGCCGGAATTGAACCCGGTCTCGGGGGGTAGTCTGGAGTCTTGCAGGGGCTCCGCTGTGCGTTATTGTGATCTGCTGGTTCAGTTTCAGTCTAACCGACAAGAGTCTGGAGAATTCTTATTCTGTCAAGGATTAACTCACCAAAGCAGTAGATGAAGAAACATTAGCAGTTCTCCAGCATCAAGAAGTGCTGCATTGAACCTCTGTCATACCCATGTGCATCACTGCTAGATAACGCCTGGTACCAACAGGTAATCTAGGGCCAGAAGCTACTGTATATTCATATTATTTCGGCCAGTAGCACCAAAGGAAGTCATATTTGAATTAAGTTCAGCGTTTCCTAACGTTTCCCTACTCACACCCTGCTCACATCATCTGTCCCCAGGTCCTACATCACTTCCTTTTGTAGCAATGAATTGGGCCCAGTAGAGGCTAAGGGGTCTTGTTAGGGACGATGTGCCAGCAGCGTGTCACACCATAGCCCACTGGCGGCTTAGCACTGAAGCTAAGCAGCGTGTGTCCTTGCATGGAAAACCAGGTGCTGCTTGAAGAGACGTTGGCTTTACCCGAGGCCTGTAAAGGGGACATTGTCTTACATATGTTGCCTTTAAACAGGTGTTTACCCTTTGTTGTTATGTAAATATCCTATGGCGCTCACTGGAAGAGTAGAATGGTTCACCACGGTTTACCCTGGAGTTGCACCCAATCCCCTTGTTTGTGTATGTCTCTGGATAAGAGCGAGAAAAAAAATGTATATTAGAAATAGCTGGTGCAGGAGGAAGCTTCTGTGAAGCTCTACTTCAGCGCATTACCGACCTGCTACAACAATGTCCCGCATATTGACCCAGAACTCAGCTGTAAACAGTTGATGTTGCCTAATGTTTCCTGTTTGTTATACGACTGAATAAAATTTGGAAACATACTGTACTCCTTACAAATGTCATTTGTTCTTTTAAGAGCAGTAACACATGAGGCACATCTATAATGAGTGTTTTTTGAGGTTGGCTGTTTTTATTGAAGGAACACCGCTTCACTGGTCTAACTGCTTTGTGACATACCCACTGTCAGGGTTGCCCTGTAATGCTCTGGTTGAAGATGGTCCAAGAGTTCATTGTTCACCTGTGGCTACAACTAGCAGCTCCTCAGGCAGAACGTGAGTGATAAAGCGCTATTGTGGATCGGACTGATACCAGTGCCGTGTGATACTTCCTGTTGTGACTCAGACTGCACCGATTAGCCCAGAAGACAGATCCAGTTGTTCCCACCCCTCCTTGCTATATTAGAGGGTCGCTCCAGACAGTCGAGCGTAAAGAAATGTTTGTCCCGAAGCCTTGTCAGGAATCCTGATTTGAGTTTATTGGGGCAGAAAGGGTGCTGCGCCCCCCCGGGCTGTGACTGGGAGCTCCCGGCGTGGCGTTGATGTCATCCAATGAGATGGGCTGTCTGGGACATTGAGGTAGTTCTAGTAAGTGGACCCATGGTGCCCTGTTGTTGGCCTGTGGCAGGGGCAAACTAAAGCGCTGTGGCCCGGTGGGGCTTCTGAAATCATATGTTGGCCAGGCACGTGTTGGCCGTTGAAGCATAGATCCATTTTCCATGAAACGTGTTTCATGCAGACGTTGTGTTCTTATCTGAAGCAATCACATTTCGCATGCGAGGACACATTCTTACACCCCGAGAGAACGCTCTGTTCCAAACAGAAAGCGATCACTTCTTAGATGGTGTTCTCCCCACTAGCACGAACCCTACCTGGTGCGAACTCCCATCGGTGTATCCCGGGCCAGGCAATCAAGTCCTCTTTAGCCTAGCACTTAGCCTGGTACTCCAAGTTACGCCAAGCACTAGTCAATTCACTCGCTCTTGTTTTTCTCTTTTGATAATTATCATTGAATAATGTGGAAGACAAAGGTGATACGGCAGCCAGACTTGACTTCCCTATTTGCTTGTATCGTGACTCAGCTTGCCATTTTTACTGTGGCCCTGCATCATGTTTGTTTCTGATAAGAAGTGGCTACTCTGAAGGTGCGTAGGTACAATATCTTCCCTGAACAACACTACCTGCACTACTTCTGAACAACACATTCTCCTTCCAGTTTGGTGGAAGGGTCAAGTCTGAATTTTTTTTCCATGAACATTTGTGATTATGTCTCTTGGAATATCTTGGAAAGCGACACGTCAGCTCCTGTTTCAGATGTCAAATGGCAACCGATTGCAGTCACTTGTTTGTTGGCTGTGTAAGATTCTTTTCACTTGAAGATTGCAGTGCTTTGTGTGATATTGTATGTACTGTATATTTTTGTTATATTTAATCTCTTTTTGCATTTATTATTTATCAATACACCATACAAATAAAACAATGCTTGTGTTAACATTGTGTGTTGCGTCTGTATACACAATGTAAATAATCAAGCAACCATATCAGAGTACAAGATTGTCACCTGTATGGTCTGACATATTTTCAACCTGAGTCCCCAAAAAGGGAGTTTGAAAACAAGTGTCTATGTCTGTCTATGTCTGTCTATGTCTGTCTATGTCTGTCTATGTCTGTCTATGTCTGTCTATGTCTGTCTATGTCTGTCTATGTCTGTCTATGTCTGTCTATGTCTGTCT
>JACXGJ010004781.1:0-43084 GCA_016801105.1 Esox niger
AACCAAAATAAACCACACCACTGTGGTAAAACACTCAACATAAATAGGTTCCCCAATTGGAGGCAATAACGAACACCTGCCTCCAATTGGGGAAACCAAAGCACATAGAGGTGGCTAGAGCCACCTCTTTTGGCCATGTCCTGACTATGACCCCAGCCAGCGCAAAGATGGCTAGGGGCATAGCCAGGACATGACACAGAGATCCAAGCATGCCTAGAGGTTAAGTATGTCAGGTTTTCACAAGCAAAAATAGGTTTCTATGGCTCTACGTTCAGTGGAAAAAAAACGACTTAATGGCAGATTCCGACTAAAACATCTGACAGCTTAACTATGATTAATGGTACATTTTACCATTAATCACCAAATGTGCTGACTAGCAACAAATCTGGGCCTAAAAAAGATTAGAAATAGATGCATTACAGATAATGGCTCCTAATAAAAATAAGTATTTGTAATACATATTTAACATTTTTGTCATTCTGCAGATTCTCCCATCCAAAGTGACTTACGGAAGCTATTAGGTTTAACCATCTCACTCAAGAACAGATTTTGTCCCCTTGCCACCCCCTGGGATTCAATCTAGCAATATTTCAGGCACTGGTCAGAACCTTTAACCACTAGGCTGTCAGTAGAATGTATTTACACATATAGCCCTTCACTCACAAAAGTTATCACTGTAAAATGAATTCAAATGGAACATTAGTAAAACGCTAATAAGCATGTTGTATGTCAACGGTCCGAGTGAGCACATGGTTTTTCAGTATCAACAGACATGACTGGCTACTGTAACTGTAAAACCGAGCAGCTAAACAACTGACTACCATGCCTTATGTGATGATCCTTCAGTAAAGCAAAAAATGACCAACCTTTTGAGTGAGAAGTGCTTGAACCACCTGATTAGCCACCTTATAGAAAAGCGCAGAGAAAGAGAAGGTCAACAAAAAAGACTTTGCATGTACAGATCACTCAAACCAAAGTTAAGACGACATGTAGTCAACAGGTCTTATCATGTATTCCAGTCTTGCTCTACAATGTTTATTGGAAGATGCAGATCTTCGCTAGGAAATAATTTGCTTCCCCAATTCAATGTTGTAGATGGTAATCAGCCAGATCATCGTAACCTTCGGTGCACATGCTGGCCATACATTACACAATTTTTAACAGTTATTCGTTAACAACTTGAGATCCGCAACCCATCTGTGACTAACAGTAAATCTAACATTGTAGGCTCTAATGTTAGATTTAATAATGCAACTTGTGGAAGATCTCCACCTTGCTCGGCTATTGGCAAAAATATTGCAATGGACTGGGCTTGACATAGGTTGCAACCTGACCAAATGTGTGTTAGCTGGGCACACCGATCGCAGGTTTTAAGATGACATGACCCCAGAAAACTTGTATAATGTGACTACCACAATATATTCTTGTGTAGGGCCAGTTTAACTCAGGCCATGGTAAACAACATAATCTTGAGTTTGTTGGTCAGTGGAGAGGTATACATTTGTTACTCCTGGTTTTTCTAATTGAACATTCTGAAATCTATCATTTTGAAAAAGGTTTTATTGTTAGGGGCACTCTGCTTCCCACAGCTTGCTTTCAGAAGAGGCATTTTTGGGTTTAGCTGACAGAATCATTGACAATGAATGAAAGTAACAGAATATCAAGAAAGGCTTAGAAATATTACATTATCTCAATTGAATAACTGAGCGATACTGTTGATATGTTTAAGAGACAGTGCTGATCATTCAACATTTTAGGGATGTCGAGTGGAATGTAGAGTACACTTCACGTTGCTGATTGTCTGCTTGTAGAGGCCAGAAATGCACTAGAGGAATTTAACTTCAGACATAATGTCTTTTTATAAGAGTGGTCCATTTAGAGTATGCTTTGAAAGCTGATGAGTTGAAGTGATGACAGAGATAAACTGGCTTAAAAGATTCAAAATTGACCACTAACTCATATGACTATATGTAATCCATTTGGATCAGCTCTAATTTCGGCTGCCGTTCTTATCTCAACTCAACAAAGAGCAAGCCAAGATTACTCCACAGTGACGTGAAACACTGTCCTCCAAATACAGGAAGCGTTTGTCTGCAGTTGTTGCTGCTTAAGGTGTCACAAGCAGTTATTAAGTTAAGTGAGGCCATTATACAGTTATCATTTCAAAAATGAATTTAGTGTTTCCTCTGGTTCTCTTCATCTTATTTTACATTTTATATGAAGATCCTACCTGTGAGACAAATGCAATAATAGAAGAAATCAGGAAGGGGCGAATACCTTTTCATGGCTCTGTGTAGTACTTTTAAAAAATGTGGGATGAATTTGCTAACTATAAACAGAATTAATGAGTGACACCTGTCAGTTCCAACCCATTGTTTCTGTGACCAATCAGACGGAAACCAGTAGTATCAGAGGCCCATAAGCAATCTACAAATCGCAATAAAGGGGTAGACACATTGCACAGAAGAACCTAAACATCCATAGATATAGCATAGCATTTAGTTGATGCAGAGAGTTTGAGTAGCGAGGCAACTTCAAATACCCTTTAATCTAGCTGTCAACAACAACAAAACATCTTGTGACACCGCACCCTGAGAGATTGCACCAACTAACAAGGCAAAAGTAAAATGTGCTGTCCCTCCAAGAAAAGAAGCTGTGCCTCACCTCGTCAATTGAGATGGCATTTGTGACTAACAAATTCCAGTAGATTCATACAGCGCTACTTTGGGCTAATCAGTGTCATTTGATAAATGCAGGATCTTTATGGGTGATCATCATTCACCCAAGTTTTTTCAGAATTGGACCAGTGGTGTCTAAGATATCACCTCTAACAACATTTCAGTTGATTAATATACCAGCTGCCTTTTGCCAATAAACGTCATTTTGTAAATGCCAGCCTCAGTGGGAAGACTCATCATTCATCGGAGACAGATCCATAGTTGATGGGGACAACAAGTTCCATTCCCAGCCAGAATAAAAAACTCACATTGCAGTTTCCTCAAAACATTTTTGTCTTCTACCTGAATACTTAAAATTCAAGAGTGCAGCAATTGCCATGGTAACTGCCTCATTAAGGAAGCCCTCTTGGAGAGGGCTGCAGAGACAATCAGCCCGTTGTGATGGAGCAGAGGTGGAGAGGGAAGAGGAGCGCACGCCACCCACACCAGCTCCCTCCCTGCCAGTCTCTCAGGAGGTCTCATCCTTAAGAGCTCCACTGCTTATCTCTCATCAGACTCAAAATCCTGAACAACAGGGGTTGTTACCTTCAGTCTGTTTCCATACATAAACTTAAGTATTTTCCAGACCCTGTCAATCATTTAGTCTTCAAATAAACTCAGTAAACTGACTGGCTTCATCCCAAACAGCAACCTGTTCCCTATATATTGCACAGAGACCCTAGTCAAATGTAGGGCGTTAAAGAGGAAATAGCTTGTATGCTACTGCTTTATGGCTTTATCTAATTCAGCAGCAATTCAGATGCTGGCACTGTATCGACAGAGCATTTACATCAATCCATATCTTGATAAGCATCTGTTTACTCATTACATTATGGGTTTGGACAAGCTGATACACATACAGAAAACATTTAAGAGAGAGAGAGTGCTTCCTACTGGGATTTTTAACTGTGTGTTTTACTGTGTGGGAGAGTGAGGGACTGAAATGCTCACTCACCTCATCCAGGCAACGCTCATACTGCTTCCTTTGGTTGTCATTCTCCATCGCCAAGGCAGAGTTCTCCGCCTGTAATAGCAAATGCCTCCAGATATTATGAACATGTACACTAAACACACATTCATAGGTGTCCTTTATCTTCCAAACATAAACCAGTAAACATTTTCCAGATAAAAATAGAATATTCTTTCAGCTGATCAGCAAGTGCTTGTCAACCATGGTGCTTGTCTAGATGGTCATACTATAGCATTTTTCTTCAAACCATTTGAATTCAAATAAGCATTTCATCTCATTTATAGTATAGAAATGTAAGCGTTCTCAGCTCAGTGTTTCTGATTTTATGCAGGTTAAGTGCATTTCTTTTCAATAAATTGTTTTATAACATGACTGAGTTTATATGCCATGCATTGCAAATAATATTATAATGAAAAATATTTTCTGCACAACACTTTTCAATAACCTGAAGTCCCACATTCAAATAAATAATATCTAATAACAGCTAATAAAAATACAATAAAAAACAATGGAAATACAATGAAGAAAGGGTCAAAAAACAAATTATCTTTATTTTCATCCAATCTTAGAAAGGGCCTATTTTTGTGAAAAATTACTGTGATATTTCAAGAGCATTTTGTGGAGCATGCTCTTTTTTCATTTTATCAACGTTTGCTAACTCTTTAGAGTGACAGCTATCAGCCCTCAACAAACTGTTGCAATGGTTAGCTTTCTTGTGAAGGTGTCCACAGGCCATTATCATTACACAATCTTAAATTGTAGGAAAATTATTTGATGTTTGTCAGAATGGATTTCCAAGTTCTCCGAATAGCAATTAAGAAAGTTTTTATCTGCAGCACTTTCTACAAAATAAAAAATATATAATTTATGTACCGCTTCGCAATACTAATGTAGGCGAAATGTATATATGTATTTTTTATGTGGACTGACTTGAAAAAATATTGGCTCCACTAAAGCGGAGCTGTGACTGAACCACGCTAAAATAGAGCATCCCAGAGGTTTAGTACATTCTTTTGTCATCTTGGCATGGCACTGTATAGAAAATGCAATTATAGCCTGTGGAAAAAAATCATGTTTTATTTTCACCAATATGACCAGCACTTCTAGGACAGTGAAGTGTTCTGAAATTAGCTGTTCCTAAGGTTCCTAACATGTTTTTTGACTAGTGTGCAGTATTATCTCAAGAGTCATTGCGACTGGCTGGAGTTATAAATACATGTTACCTCAAAGAAGTAGTTTGAGTGCGCATAGCTGTAATGTCTAGATTGAGTAGAAATGTTCCATCAGATAATGGTTCACTTAAAAACTGTTTATCATCTACTGTACGTCTTTAGTTAGCAAAACTAAATCATATTTTGGGTTCCAGGTAGAACCACTCTTTCTAAGAGTGGACCCAGCACACAATGGATCTCTTTATATCACCAATTTGCTTACTACAATCTATTTCTCACTAGAGCCATAGGTCAATCAGAGCTTTATCTGTTCTCACTGCAAGAGCATACAGAGCAAATGCATGATGATATAAATCTTTGATGTCCTAACCAGGTCCCCCCGGAGTGGTGTGGCGATCGAGGTATCCCGAGTGGAATTAAATTACTTTGCAAGTTTCCAATCAGGATTTGATCTAATCCAGGAAAACAGGAGTAAGTTAAAGTGACTCCATTAATATGATTAAATCTATCAAAGGCTTTCTGCAGGATTATATTAGCAAGGAGATTCAGGGAGACAACTAACAAACGTGTAGACATTGGCTTAAGGCTGCATGGAAACTGTAAGTGCTTTGGTGCATGAATTTTGTGAAAGTGAATAGTTCGTGAAATGCAGCATGACTGTCAACTTGAGGCATCGTAATGGTTGACAGCACATAAAAGAGTCAGGACACTCCTGATAATAACAGGAACAATTCAAAACGTGTAAACGCAACTAATACTTAATATTTTCTGTAATAAGCTACTTCATTTTGTGCTTATTATAGGTTCTAAGAATATGGTGTGTAACTGTCAGACAACGTAGGATACTTACGAGTTAAGAAGTGTGAAGCATCACTCCCAAAGGGTAGAGACAAGGGACTATCCAATTTAAAGGTCAATGAAATCCAAGTTATGAGGTTGAACTTTAAGTGGTAGGAGTCTTATAACATATGGGCCAGATGGGCCCTCAGTCCGCTATCAGTGTATATAACCTCACCTTTCCAATTAGTCTCAATCATTGTAAAGCTGGCCTCATTTGCCCAATATTCCTCTATTTTTTCATCATTGTCCAGGCTGTCCATTTTGATTGACATGCGGCTAGCACAGTATTAACTCAGATATCAGTCTCACTCCTTCAACTCAGCAAGCAAATGAGAAACAAATTACTTTTTGGTTAAGGTGGAGAAGATAATCAAATGACAGACTTCTCAAGAAAGTGAGAACAGTGGACTGGGTCTGTGTATATTTGTTTATTGACAAACTTTCATTCACCATTGCAGAAAATTGTTCATGACGGATCACAGGGCAGGCCACACTTTGAAAATGTGGTTCATGAATTATTTATGATTTAATAAGGAGCTACGTCTTCAGCCTTGTAGACAAAAACAGGAATAGAACCTAGCAATCGTATTATATTTCATTTTACATGGTTGTGCAGCACTAAATGTATGCCTACATCATAAAATATTAACTTTCAGAATGATTGATGGTGTCAGTTATTGTCATGATTATAATTATTTTGCTATGCCTATTGTAAGCAAGATTTGAACTCATGTACAGTATCGAGTTTGGCTACCTGGGTTAGCACACTGCAACACCTGTACTATTTGGGATAAAATGGAACTCTTTGACCCCACTGTCGTTGACTTAATTTGCATATACAGGTGCTGGTCACGTAATTAGAATATCATCAAAAAGTTGATTTATTTCAGTAATTCCATTCAAAAAGTGATATTTGTATTATGTATACAGTCATTCCACACAGACTCATATATTTCAAGTGTTCGTTCCTTTTAATTTTGATGATTATAACTGACAACTAATGAAAACACCAAAATCACTATCTCAGAAAATTAGAATATTTTGAAAAGGTTCAATATTGAAGACAACTGGTGCCACACTCTAATCAGTTAATTAACTCAAAACACCTGCAAAGGCCTTTAAATGGTCTCTCAGTATAGTTTTGTAGACTACACAATCATGGGGAAGACTGATGACTTGACAGCTGTCCAAAAGACGACCACTGACACATTGCACAAGGAGTGCAAGACACAAAAGGTCATTGCTAAAGAGGCCGGTTGTTCACAGAGCTCTGTGTCCAAGCATATTAATAGAGAGGCGAGGGGAAGGAAAAGATGTGGTAGAAAAAAGCAACAGTGATAACCACACCCTGGCGAAGATTGTGAAAAAAAAAACATAAAAAAATATGGGGAAGATTCACAAAGAGTGGATTGCAGCTGGAGTCAGTGCTTCAAGAACAACCACGCACAGACGTATGCAAGACATGGGTTTCAGCTGTCACATTCCTTGTGTCAAGCCAGTCTTGAACAAGAAACAGCATCAGAAGCGTCTCATCTGGGCTAAAGACAAAAAGGACTGGACTGTTGCTGAGTGGTCCAAAGTTATGTTCTCTGATGAAAGTAAATTTTGCATTTCCTTTGGAAATCAAGGTTTCAGAATCTGGAGGAAAAGAGAAGAGGCACAGAATCCACATTGCTTGAAGTCCAGTGTAAAGTTTCCACAGTCAGTGATGGTTTGGGGTGCCATGTAATATGCTGGTGTTGGTCCACTTAGTTTTCTGAGGTCCAAGATCAACGCAGCCGTCTACCAGGAGGTTTTAGATCACTTCATGCTTCTTGCTGCTGACCAACTTTATGGAGATGCAGATTTCATTTTCCAACAGGACTTGGCACCTGCACACAGTGCCAAAGCTACCAGTACCTGGTTTAAGGACCATGGTATCCCTGTTCTAAACTGGCCATCAAACTCGCCTGACCTTAACCCTATAGAAAATCTATGGGGTATTGTGAAGAAGAAGATGCGATATGCCAGACCTAACAATGCAGAAGAGCTGTAGGCCACTATCAGAGCAACCTAGGCTCTCATAAAACCTGAGCAGTGCCACAGACTGATCGACTCCATGCCACGCCGCAGTGCTGCAGTAATTCAGGCAAAAGGGGCCCCAACTAAGTATTGAGTGCTGTACATGCTCATACTTTTCATGTTTATACATTTCAGTGGGCCAACATTTAAAAATATTTTTTTTGTATTGGTCTTAAGTAATATTCTAATTTTCTGAGATACTGATTTTGGGGTTTTCATTAGTTGTCAGTTATAATCATCAAAATTAAAAAGAATGAACACTTGAAATATATCAGTCGGTGTGGAATGACGGTATACATTATGCGAGTTTCCCTGTTTGAATGGAATTACTGAAATAAATCAACTTTTTGATGATATTCTAATTACGTGACCAGCACCTGTATAAGCTCCTGGTGAGGTGTGAAACACTAGGCAGACCCAGCCTGAGGATGTATCTTTTAGAATAATCTTCCCCTGATGGCCATATGTATAACTCGCAGATGGAATCGGATGGCAGCTCTGCCATATGAAGTCTCTGATAGGTTAATTCCTTATTCTTTTTCCTAGGTACTGTATAATCATGTTCTCAGCAGGTGTCCAGAGCAGCACCGATAATTGTGCCAAGCTGGCCTATAAGGAAAGTAAGCAGCCACTAATTTTGCACCACAGGTATAAACCAAAGGTTTTATGAGCATGGCCTCATGCACATTAATGTCAGTCTAAAAATTGAAACCCAAGTATAATTGAAAGAAAAAGGAGACACCATGATCGTTAGTCTGTCAATTAAAATCACAAATCAAAATCAAGATCTAATAGCATTACTAAAGGATCCATGGTCATGCATGCATGCTAAATGCAATTTGGATGGCATCCTCCTGAGATTGTCAATCTAAATTCAAAATACATGTAATTTGTAATAAAATGTAATAAAATGAGAACTACGAAGCAACTGCTGAGTTAGAAGACAATGTTTTCATTAATCTAGTCTTTCATGGGATGGATGTATAGTCCATTACTCCGGCAGATTCGTCCATCATCCATTTATTTGGATGGGTAACTAAATCCACCCTGTTCTAGGAAAGTAAATGTAGACAAAAAGACTGTGAATGTCTGTAATTCCTCCTAATATGTGTTTTATGAAGTATATAAATGTGAGCTTCTCATGTTTTGCAGAAGGACTGGTAAAAAAAGATTACATTGAGCAGACACACTTTCCTACAGGTAGAGGATGTTCTGCAGGGAGAAAGAGAACTACAACTGTGGATGGATACTCCTATTGACTGTCTATACAGCAGGTGTGAATGTGCAATAAATTCACAGGACAGTGGGCTTTAATTTGAACTACCCTGTCAGTTACTGAACCAAATACTGGGTATTGCTAAGTACTGCCAAGACATCCCTAGTCCTCTAAGCATTTATACTCTTTATCTGAAGGCCTTTTAACATAAAGAAAATGTTGAAGAACAGAATGAATATAATCTCTGTCATCTTATCCGTGACTACTGTATGCATTCAGTGAGTTCTAAGCTTATAATATAATAAGCCAGACCAAAGTGCCACAGAGGGTCCATTAAATGATACATGACAGTTAAAACAGATAGGAATTGTGTATTCATAAAAAGGTTTCTGACATGCCAGATACTGTTCGTTTCAGTAAGGTAAACCTAAGTGTTCTCATTCAACCTCAAAGGAAACTTTACGGTCCGTTTTCAGACTTAAGATGCACCCATGTTCGGTTCAATGGCAGGCTTTTGCAGTAGCACGCCTGAGCTGACAAATTAGAGCCTGACCTAATGGCTATCATTTGTAGAATCTATTATGCAAGATTGTTCATCCCTGACCTTGTTCATCCCATCCCTGACCTGCATACAAGGAACACCATTGTATCTTTTTATCCTGATCATAAAGTATTTAAATGTAAGCATCTGCCAGTGGGCTGGGCTTCAGATTCTTGACCAACCCTGAGTGTTGCCAAGTATATTAAAGACAAACATTTCTGGTAATTAACCCCAAGTTCTTGTAGTGTTATTGACCATCTGAATACTTTAACAGCTAACACCTGAAACCTTCTGAAGTACTTGTGTTATTAATCCTTTGTTGTGTCATTAATACTGTGAAAGACTTGATTTATTTATTAAAGTACTAAATATGTTAACCTTATAAAATATTATTAACTCCATAAAGTGATTGTGTTATTAACACTGTGAAGCAATTGTTTTAGCAACCATTTGAAGTACACATTTTAATAACCCTACAAGGCACTTGTGTTAGTAACATATGACATAGAAAAGATGCAGAGAGATCCTATGGAAAGAAGAGACCCTTTTGTTCTTGAGCATACCTCAAGGGCCCGCAGTCGCTCTAGAATGGGCTTGGTCTTGTCAGAGTCCTCCTTCTGGCCATTACTGCTGACTCCTGTAGAGGAGGGCGTCTTTTCTGTGGGTAGAGGTTGTGTGCCCTCCAGACTGTCCTGCTGTTTCCACATCTCCTCCAGGAGTTTGTCCTAAAACACAGAGTGGTGTTTAATAGAGGGAATGTGCCGCCTCAGTTTCTACATCATACAAGATACACATAGTATTAAAGGAAAGATATTGAATTTGTCCATCATCTATGGAGTTTATTCATATAAAATAGATAAAGCCTTATTCTGTATTTGCAATTTGATGTATACTATGTGGGCACCCACATTAAGACTTCCAATTCATAGAATGTTGGCTCTGTCCAAGAAAAGCAATCACAGGATTGTTTGATGTCATATTTGATATTCTGTAGCTGGCTCTTCGGTAATAGTTGGTTTTAAAGCCCCCACCAAAGACTTGCTATAAAAATGCATCGTGAGAATCATGAGACTTATTTTCAATTGTTACACGGTTCGTTAGTTTTTATGTCAAGTACTTTTACTCTCACTGCCTATGGCAATCACTTGAGATGGGAACTAATCAAAAATATAGAGGCATGTGAATGTAGGCTGCCGTTGATTCCACAAAACGTCATGGCTGCAAATCGATTGAAGTGTTCACTGCATTGAAACTTTCCCACCACCAGGCAACCACCTAGGAAACAATTAACATAATGACATAGACATGCAGTCTTGTGCAGTATTTATTTGAACAGTGAAGTTAGAATGATTACATTTGGCTCTATACTATACATGCATTTTGGATGTAACATGTTTTGACATTTTTCATAAAAGGCGACAGAGCAGAACTTTAACTTTTATTTGAGGGTATTTTCATCGGTCATACAGTTTTTAAAGAAGAACTATGTGTCTAGTTGTGTCCATTTTAAGAATTGTGTCCATTTGAAGAATTGTGTCCATTTTAAGAATTCATTGGAGTATTTGGAGAAATGCATTTAAGGTGTATTAAAGTCAAAAGTCAAAGTTTATAATTTGGTCTCTTATTCCAAGCACATAATAGTAATTTAAAAACTTGTTGGATGCATTTAGTGTTTGTTTTGGCAGTGTTTCGTTTTGTATTTTACCCAATAATTTAGAGTCAATTCTAAGTTTCAATCAAATTTGCCATAGCAATGTCTTTACTAAACAATATTCATCCAATACCCACACATCTAATTCCCAAGTGAAAGCATTCCTGTGATGGAAGCCATGATGATGTTTTACAGTACCAAGATCAGCCTGTGAGGTATTTTAAAAAGAGTTAGCCTATTGAGTAAAAACTGCAATGCAGATTTATTTTATTTTATTTAAGCTGTTTAGAAGAGGATGATACTATGATTACAAAGAAAGATGAATTAATAATGAATTATAGAGAAAAAACACCTCCAAAACCAGGAATGATATTGAATATTGATAATATTGTATGGGTTAAATATGCCCTGCAATAATGCTCATACCGTATCTCACTATTAGCAATAAGGTAAAGATAGTTTTAAAGCCTATGGATGTGTTGAGATCATGTTTTTGAAGTGTCTCATACTCCTCAAAGCTTAATCAAGGGGCATGTCATTTCTTATTGTATAGTTTGATTATTTTCATAATGTACTGCCCAATTTCTGTATCATGTTTAAGTCATTTCCTATCATTTTAATGAATTATCATAATCAACTGTTAGAAATGAATGTGTGCTAATCTAACCTACATTGACTGAAATGATCAAGGGTATAAACTTGAGTATAATGTAAGTGAGATTCTGTTACCAGTAAATGTTCTCCTGGATTTCAAGCGATAGTTGAGAAGTAAACCAAGAGTGGAGTCTTGGGTGAAACTAATTGAATAGATGTAAATGTGGGAGTGCCGGTTTCTTTATATCATTTTTGGAGAAAACAAATGAAGACGGCATTAGAATTTGGTGTCAGTTCTCACAACTTTTGTAACAAAAAATCAACATTATACTTTATTCACAACTAATATGAGCATCCACATTGATCTAGACGGTTTCAGAAATATCTATATATTTTTTTAATAAGAGTCTCCAAAAAGACAATAATGCTCACCATTCTGTGTTCAGTAATGAGCCAAACATAATCCGAAACACAAACGGCGAATGAATAACACTTTGATGTTACACAAGCACGACAAATACATATCAGAAAGCTTTTGTCCAATTCTTAGTGAACGTTTATCATTATGGTTCATTTTTGTTCCTTACTAACCAACTAATAAAAAATATCTTGCTGGGCTGCATGTGCTGGTCACGGATACCTTTAAGTAATGAAACATATTCAGATTCCAGGAATTATGTCCTATGTCCTATGTTAGAAATCTACCATTTCGTATAGTGTTTGAAATAACAATCTCATACCCTGTCGTCAAGGGAGAGTGTAATTCAATTATTTATTACAATATTTGATAGTCTAGTGTTCATGATGTTACAGACTCAATGTCATCTCATGCAATCTCATCTAACTCAATCTCAAAGAAACCTCCGGTTGTCCTCTACTTTATAGACATCCAAACCAGAATAGACATCGCAATATTGTAAGCCCATTGGCTAATTACTGTCACGCTTTGAATGACCGTGACTTCCTGAGTACAGATAAACAGATGGTCTGTTTTAAACTAAACATAACATACACTTCAACACCGACATGGGGCAGTGCATTATCATGTTAAAACATAGCAGAGGTAGAAGTAGGCATATGAAAGAGATACAGACATTACATTTTCTAGTCCAAGCACATTTTTTTGTTGCTGGCATGTCTTTTGTTGCTCTTAGAAAAAATATTTGGGGCAAATTCTCATGTTTCTAAGTGTGTCCAGTGTATCTAAATGTTGTGAAAAGCACAGTAATGGTAAAATGTTCATAAATAAAGGTGTTATTTCTAAATGTAGTCTTTTGTCCTCACCTTTGGTCTAATAATTTTACTAGATGTGCCGAACTGCTACTTTTTTTACAATGGTTTGCACAGGATTTTGTGACTTCTCTAAGAAATAGTTGGTTTGTGTACTCATTTTCGTGTCAGGCAGTGGACCTAAAGTTCAAATTCCTGGCTGTCACTGCATTGGTGTCAAAATGCATGACTGGTCTAATCAGTTGTATGACATTCATCAGGAGATTTGATCGAATCTTGCCTGAGGGTTGCCACTCTTCCTGTCGCTTCTAGATTTGCTACTCACACACTACTGTTTATATGAAAAACTGTAAGATATTGCTGCCAGTGTCAGTGAACTTCAAAAAGTAAATTTCAAATATAATATGAGTTTACAGCCTCTCATCATTGTCCAGTACAGACTCGGGTAGGTATATTTTAATATTTATTTTATACAAAAAATGTATGATGCAAGGAGCAGCATTTAGCAAATAAACCAATCTGGTCACTGATGTACCTTATAAGCCTTCATGAGGTCAAGTGGATCTATGCTGGGGCAATCCATTTTGTCCTGATTCTGTAGCAGACTACTCACTGTCTCCTCCATGCTGTAGACACACAGAACACAGGAACAATTAGAACAAAACCCCAAGTCAAAGCAGTTTCAAACAACTCAAGTTTCATGACAGAACACAACAGAAAACATTTTACAAAGAAAGATTAACTTTCTTATTAGACAAGTCTCACTGTTTTCTTTCGTTTGGTGGAGTCTTCTTTCATTTGGTGTTTAACAACGACCCAGGTTCTGGCAACAATATGGTATAAGAAACGTCAATAAGTACAATATTAAATGTGTTTTAGTGATGCTCTCTGGATAGTGTTTCAAAAAACACATCAAAGCCACTCTTTGTCACTAAATCATTTAAGGTATTACTTGAGACCTGATGTTACTATTATGTTGTCATTATGAATGTGTCATCTTTAACCAGATTATCCAAACATATATTAGCCTTAAAAAACAATAATCTTTTAAAGAACATTCTTTTACACTCTGTGGTATGTTCTCTGTTAATATTCCTTTGATTGCCCTTTTGCTTGTATCACTTTCATTTTTGTCGTTATGGTTAGGTTTAGGGGAGATGGAGCGTTATCAGTAAGATCTGGTGGGGCTTACTTCCACGCACAGTCTCGGTTCTGGAACCATACTCCTGGATAGAGGATGGACCCTATTCTTCTCTGGAGTTGCCCAGGTTGTGAGGCACTGAGCGGGAGTTGGGATACTCATAAGCCCCCGGCTGAGCGCGCTATGTTGGAGTTTACCCCGGTGGATGAGAGGGTCGCCTCCCTACGCCTACGGGTTGTGGGGGGGAAACTCTGAATGTTGTTTGTGCGTACAGCAGGTCGGCGTATTCGGCCTTCTTGGAGACCCTGAATGGAGTCCTGTAACCCTGAATGAAGTCCTGTATGAGGCTCCAGTCAGGGACTCCATAATTCTGCTGGGGGACTTCAAGACGCATGTGGGCAATGATGGAGACACTTGAAGCCATGGAGAATATATTTTGGTCAGCACCAAGGTGTTTCTGGAAAACCATCCGCCACCTCAGGAGAGGGAAACGGGGAAGCATCCAAGCTGTTTACAGTAAGGATGAAATACTGTTGACCTCAACTGAGGAGGTAATTGGGTGATGGAAGGAACAATTTGAGGAACTCCTTAATCCCACTAACATGCCCACTTTAGGCAGAGTTGGCAGAAGTCACTTCTCCTTGGCAGAAGTCACTGAGGTAGTTAAACAGCTACACTGTGGCAAAGCTCCGGGGATTGACGAGATTCGTCCAGAAATGTTGAAAGCTTTGGATGTGGAGGGGATGTCTTGGATGACACGCCTCTTCAACATTGCGTGGGAGTCGGGGGCAGTGCCAAACGAGTGGCGGACAGGGGTGGTGGTTCCCCCGTTTCAAAAAGGGGACCAGAGGGTGTGTGTCAATTATAGGGGTATCACACTACTCAGCCTCCCTGGGAATGTCTACTCAAAGGTGTTAGAAATGAGAGTTTGGCAGATAGTCGAACCTCAGATTGAAGAGGAACAATGCGGATTCCGTCCTGTTCGTGGAACAACCGACCAGCTCTTTACTCTTGCAAGGATCCCAGAGGGGACCTA
This sequence comes from Esox niger, assembly GCA_016801105.1. NCBI lineage: Eukaryota > Metazoa > Chordata > Actinopteri > Esociformes > Esocidae > Esox > Esox niger. The sequence continues at coordinate 15,170 of JACXGJ010004781.1, forward strand.
GGAATATGCAAATACGGTCTACATGTGCTTTGTGGATCTGGAGAAGGCTTATGACCGGGTCCCATACTCCGGGAGATACTGTGGAAGGTGCTGTGGGAGTTTGGGGTGAGGAGGTTCCTGCTTAGGGCTATCCAATCTTAGTACGTCCAAAGTGAGAGCTATGTTCGGGTTCTCGGTAGTAAGTCGGACTCGTTCCAGGTGGGTGTTGGCCTCATTCAGGGCTGCACTTTGTCACCAATCCTGTTTGTAACGTTTATGGACAGGATTTCGAGGCACAGTCGGAGTGGGGGTGGTTTACAGTTTGGTGGGCTGGGGATCTCATCGCTGCTTTTTGCAGATGTTGTGGTCCTGATGGCATCATCGGTCTGTGACCTCCAGCACTCACTGGGCCGGTTCGCAGCCAAGTGTGAAGTGAATGGGATGAGGATTAGCACCTCTAAATCTGAGGCCATGGTTCTCAGCTGGAAACCGATGGAGTGCCTCCTTCGGGTAGGGAATTAGGTTTTATCCCAAGTAAAGGAGTTCAAGCATCTCTGGGTCTTGTTCGCGAGTGAGGGAAAAATGGAGCGGTCAATTGGCCGGAGAATCGGAACAGCGGGGGCGGTGTTGCATTCACTTTATTGCACGGTTGTGACGAAAAGAGAGCTGAACCAGAGGGCAAAGCTCTCAATATACCGGTCAATTTTCGTTCCTACCCTCACCTATGATCATGAAGGCTGGCTCATGACCGAAAGGACTAGATCGTGGGTACAAGCGGCTGAAATGAGTTTTCTCAGAAGGTTGGCTGGTGTCTCCCTTAGAGATAGTAGAGATAGAGTGAGAAGCTCAGAAATCAGTGTGGAACTCGAAGTAGAGCCGCTGCTCCTTTGCATTGAAAGAAGCCAGTTGAGGTGGTTCGGGCATCTGGTAAGGATGCCCCCAGGCCGTCTCCCTAGGGAGGTGATCCAGGCACGTCCAGCTGGGAGGAGAACTTGGGGTAGGCCCAGGACTAGGTGGAGAGATTATATTTCCACACTGACCTGTGAACGCCTCAGGATCCCCCAGTCAGAGCCGGCAAATGAAGCTCAGGTAAGGGACGTTTGTGGTCCCCTGCTGGAGATGCTGACTCCGCGACCCGACAACAGATAAGCGGATGAAGATGTGAGTTTAAGATTGAATTTAAGTTATTTTTGCATCTCTGTCTCCTTATTATTCATCGTTATGGTTGTGAATGTGAGGACATTTGAACTCTTCAGCCTGAGAAGAGACCAAGAATAGAAGCATGGGTATCTTCAACATGTCTTGACTCCAAATTAGATCTATCTGCTGGTGAACATTCTGCCTATGAGTTAGTAACCTTTGCAAACAACCATCATGTTAGCTGACATTTGCGCTTAGTCCTCATTAAACTGGCAGATAATTGTTTACTTATTTGTAATTGCTTTCCCTTAGATGCTTGAGAGACACTGACCGCATTTCCCATAATGCTATACTCAGTGACATTTTGCCTGGTCATTTGCATTGCAACTGTTCAACCCTTAATGCAGGTGGCACAGATATTCTACCCAGCTGACTGTGACCACCAGGCCCTAAGCAGTCTTGCCAGTCAACTCTTTGAGACTTGGGTATTGGAAATTAACACCAACTCTGACATGAAACCCACCTTGTAAATAAACAATTGGGGCATCCGCTTATGCTTGACTAGCAGGAAATAAGAAAATGCCATTGCCTTTAACTAGATAAAAACTAGGCCTTTAGTAAAATAACAGCGGAAAGTAACTATACACATGAACACAACTAAAACGCACTGTTGTATTTTCATAGTACTTTCAACTATGTATATATGTACAGTAATCAGGGAAGGGTAGTTAAACACCCGATTCCCTGTGTGACATGCTATAGTTGCTTAGCTTGTACATTAACATAATGATAATATTTTAACAAAAAAATACACAAAACAGCATATTGCTCTCCCTGGTTAATGATGTTAAATGACATTTGACTCTCTCATCAGAGCTTGACCAACCTGTATGTTGGACACACCAGACACTGCTTGCTCTCTAGTTTCACTGACGCTGACCTCCTGGCTACTAACTATTTGCAGCCTGGTGCTTCATCTGACAAAATATCACATTCTCATTTGATCTGTTAAACTGGTCTCACATCATCTCAGGTTTTGGCACATTTAAAATACCATTTACCAGTATAAATGTTGTTCCCATTCATTTGTATTAATGTCATGTAATCTCCTATCAGACCCCTTCTTCAAATCCATATAGAACCAGTACATCACAGCAATGTCTCATTCATGAGCTAATGGTTTCAACACATCAATGTTCTGTCTCCCGTCATACATTGCAATCAATGTTAAATTACATGTTCTTAAATAGAACTATGGTTGAACTTCAATCTTAATAAACACATATTTTAAACGTTTCTTCTCACAGTCAGCCACTCACCCCATGCTGTTTTTCCATGTAATATCAGGGTTGTTGTTGTTCCCACTATATAATGCCACAAACATGGTGCACATATTCCTCAGATCCATACTGTTGCCGGGAGTCAGTTAGCATTCTGTGCGTATTAGTGGACATTTGGGAAAAGTGGGTCTCTGGCCTCTTTATATAGGCCAGTCAGGAATAATGTGAGCCTGAGTGCTCCCGGGATCAGAAAAATGACATGTTCCACCCTCTGTCTGGCTATTCACTAACAAGAAGACCCCTGTCTCTCTGGGAATCCTGTAACATTACTCTGGGTCTGGAAGGGAGGATAAGTTAGGAGTATTTCCCTCTTTCCTCTGTCTCTGTCCTACAACTACATTCCTTGTGTAGAATGTCTGCAGCATTTAATATTGGGCTGTTTAAATCTGAAAATGTCAGCTTTTGGTTTGTGCCTGGAAGTTACTTTTCCATACCTAGTATCCAAGGTTTAAATAAGTCTTTCATTAGGTCAGGGAGAATAAATACTGCAATAGTTGAATAACCTTATCCGAATGCCTTGATTAGTTCATCAGCAGCTTTTAGCTAAATGTAGCACCACAGATGGAGTTTGGAATAAAATACCCTTAACAATGACACTCTGTTCTACAATGTCCTTTAATAAATAAGCAGGCACGACAAACCATGGAAGAGTTATTAAGATGCCAATTGCGGATAACATCTCAATAGTGTCTTTGTTTTCACGGATTAGTGAAACTAGTACATAACATTTGTTTGTTCCATAGACAGACATATGACAAAGGGACCGACTGACATGTAAATGTACATGTAAAAGCAGAAACACATTTACACAAACACATAACTTGACAAAAGTCAAACAGATGGAATGGAAAGTTAGATAGCAACATTATAGTAAACAGTACTGTTAAATTACAGTTGTGTTTTTTCTATTAAGCCACAAATCAATGAAATATATTCTGCCCTAGCTATTCCATCCTCCATATATAGTGAAATCATAGGATCACTTCATCAATCACTTATACACATTGGAAATAGCATACAGTACCAGTCAAAATTTTGTACACATACCCGTGGGTGACTTCTGACTGGTACTGTCCACACATACACACGCACAGTGCTGCTTGAGAGTATGTGAACCCTACATGGATAATCATTATTTATGCATAAATTATCTTATCTAATCCCAAATTCATAAAGACATTCCAAATTAAGGACACAAACAAAACATAAGATTCATTTTCAATGTTTGTTTAACAGAAGTGTTTTTTAATTTAACATAAACTCAGATTTCAAATGTGAAAAATATGTGAATCCCTTTATCAACAGGTTTTGGCTCCTCCATTGGCAGCAATAACATGGGGTAAGCATGTCCGAGAGCCACTAATCAATCCTTGACATATTTCTTTGGGGATTTTTGCCCACTCCTCCTTATAGAACTCAGCCAACTTAATGAGGTTTGAGGGATGTTTGCCATGTAGTGCTCTCTTCAGGTCCTCTTGACTGGATTAAGGTTGTCCAATACACAAATTTTCTTTCTCTTACAGAATACATTGGTTTATTTGCTTGAATGCTTTAAGTTGTTGTCTTGTTGGAAGACCCATTCTTGGCCCAGATTTAGCTCCATGACTGATGGTTGGACATTCTGTTCAAGAATATACCTGTATACCTCAGAATATATGGTTTCCTTGATGAGGTGCAGTTGACAAAGCACAGATGATGAAAAGCAACTCCAGATCTTGACATTACCACCACCATGCTTGACTGGTCGGATTCTTTTGGTTGTAGGCCGTGTTGCATTTTTGCCAAATACAGCAGTTTTTATTATGAACATTGTGGTGTCATCTGTCCGAAGAATGAACGTCCAGAAAATCTTGGTGGTCTGTGGCAAAGTTAAGATGGGCAGATTGGTTCTTCTTTGACAAAAGATACTCCCTAGCAACCCTTCCATGAATGCTATTTGGATTCAGTGTTCTTCCTATTGTTTTAGCATGTACAGTAACCTGTAATCCAGCAAGGGATATTTGCAAATCGTCAGATGTTACTTTTGTGTTGGCATTTACCTAATTTATATTTTTTTTGTAGACATTTGGGATTTTTTGTCAAGGGTATAAACGTTTTTCTCAAGGGCCGAATTGCTGTTATGTTAAATGCTTGCAATTTGCAAGTGATTTGCCTCATGAGTGGGGGAGCTCAAATATTTGTGAAATGGTTATATACCCAAAACAATTCACTAAACATCCATCCTTTGATGGGTTCAACTGGTACTCAATTATTAACCCACCTGATTCCACTTACCTATAGCAATTGATTTAACCAATTGTACTTAAGGTTAACCTACCGCTCCGGAAACAATTTAGAGACCACTGCACTTTTTTCTTTACTTTCCTAAAAAGTTGAAAAGGAAGGTTTTGAGTGAAGAACAGAAACGTTCAGTTTGCAGTGGTCTCTTAATTTTTTCCGGAGCTGTATTTTTCCATCTGCACTAATTGCTATTTTAATTTTTTCTATTTACATGCATTATTGAATCTAAATGAACATTTTGGATTGGTTCTGATTCAATAAAAATGTTATGGTGAACATGTTTGAATAGGCACACACAGTCTTGAACGAGAGAATTGTGTTAAGGCATTGATCAGGCGGAGGTTATAAAAATTGCTAGAGCATTGAATGTTTCCAAGACTACAGTGGGATCCATCACTGTGGAACAGAAGAAGATTGGAAACTCCATTTTGGAATCACACTACAACATATCATGTGGGAAAATGATTGTTACTTGTTTTCGAATGCACATTCTTCCATTTGTTTGTCCATTCCATAGTAGACGCATGCCATAGTAAGAGGACAAGCATTGTAGTATCGTAGCAAGAGGCATCCAACTGCTGAATAGATAATGAACTAAACAAAATAACCCTGTTGCCTTCCTGGTTGCACCAAGTAAAAGCTAATGTTATTGTAGCAGCAAATTACAGTAGCCTCTTCTTGGAAATTACCCGGCCCGAACAAAAACATAGTCAATTAGCAGTATGAAGACAATGACATAACATGCTAGTTTGAGTTTTGGTGATTTTTGGGGGAGGGATAACATCTAAATTACACGTTTTTTCTTAAAAAATAAACAGTTAATTTAGGGTCAAATTTTGCACAAAAAAATAGCTAAATCTAAAAGATCATGCAATTAATCACCTCATGTGTAGTTTACACAGATCAAAGAAATTGGCCTAAAAGGGGTACTATTACCTTACTATTGGCCTCCACCATTGAAATATTTTCTAGAAAGAAAGAAAAAACCTTGGTTGAGGGATAGTTGGTCAGGCTGTGAATCTGAAGGAAAATGAATCTCATAAGTATAGGAAAAGGGTACAAAATTATATTCAATAGTCTTGATATCCCAGTGACCATAGCTCGATCCACAATCAAGAAGTGCAAGGCGCATCACACCACCAAAGCACTGCAAAGAAATGGTTGCCTCACAAAACTAACCGCCCAAACATGACTTGTGTTGGAAGCCTGTGGATGAGGAGTGCTTCTCATCAAAATGGACTGGGCACCTTGTTGAAATTGAAGAAATAATGTATGAAGCTACATATAGGAAATTCAGCAGGGAAACCTGCTTCTGTGTGGTGAAAAACAGAAATGTATCCAAGCACCAGGCCAAAGCAACATTACAGTGGTTCATTAACAAAGATGCCAATGTCCTACAGTGGCCTGATCTGAATCCTATTGTGGCACTATTTTAAAATTTCACTTCACAATTAGTCATCCAAAAAACCTGAACCACCTGGACAAAACATCCAAGAAGAATGGGCCAAAGTCACCCGTACACTATGCAAAGCACAAAGCACATTCTCATATAATACGACTAATTCTAGCATTGCAGTGTAAGGTAGCTCTATTAAATGTTAATGTGTGGAGGTTGAATACATTTGCAAGTAACTTTTCAGTGTTTTTGTCAAACATATTCTCTACATAAACCAACTGTACCTGACAACTGTACCTAACGTAATAGATTTTGAGCTTAAGAATGAATTTAACAGAATGTTAATGTACAGTTACTGTTTGTTATTCTATAATATGAGGGAATTGGTAGGGGTCTGTGGCACTTTATCCATTGCTGTTGTTCACTATTTTCAAAACATGGTCCGTGGTTCAAGAAAAGTGTTTAAAATTGCAGGCATAGTTCAATACTATTTCAGTGTCTGGGACAACTTAAAATTTGGATGATACCACAAGCATAATGCATAACATTTCTGATTGTGAAACATTTCGTTTACGTGTGCAACATTCACGTGCCTGAGTTACTGATCATATATATGCCTGTGGATTTTACTTTTCCATCGTCATCTAGATGTTCTCCACTGAAGGCACAGACAAAAGCATACTCACCCGATCACTAAAGGGTTTATTGCTGCACCATAACAATTGCCAAAGGCTATACATATCAAAACCTCCCCCTTCTCCTGCACACAAAGTGTGAATGGATGGCCTAGATTTACAGACAGAAGCAAAATGACCTCTTTCACCGTCTACTCCAAAGGCAGGCCCTAACTGCTACAGCCCAACTAATCTGAGGTGGACAGAGACTTAGAGGAACTCACAGCACAAATCTTGCTCTCCAAGGTTTTCATTAGAGCAGCCACTGCTTGCCTAAACACCGAAGTGTATCTGGATACCTGACTAATACCAGAAAAATACCTATAAAGTAGGAGAGTCACTTGTTATAATGGTAACTATTACCATTATAATGAGATTATGTTTTGTTGCATGCTTCAAAGTCATTGTTCACTAAAAGACTCTCAGGCATTTAACATTTTTAGATCGTCAAGTAGCAGTACCAAATGAAATATAAACCTTAGGTGATACAGGGACCTCAGAAGTCATGCCTGGAACCACCTATGTACACGTGAGATTTTTGGTTGTATGACTGTAAATAACTATGGATAAAAGTGTCTTCTAAATTGCATATTGTAAAAATGTAATGGCAAGATGTGTCCACTACACAGTATCTTATCTGAAAATAGGCCGTACAACAGTTATTTTTATCCGCCTTGACTAGATCAAATCACCTAAACTTTCTGTAGACCTACATCTTATGTACTTTGTGGTGAAACAAAACCTTCCTGTGGGTTCATTCATATTATTTTAAGACTTTTTCCTGTGCTTGAAAACAATTGCTTTAGAGCTGCATTCATTACAACTACACACCCCTGTTAAATGCCAAATTTTTGTGATGTGAAAACAAAAGATAAATCATGACAGAACGTTTGAAGAGACCTTCGAGGGGGCAAAATTAGCAATAAAAACCTCGAATAAGTGTGCACAACCTCTTATAACTGGGGATTTGGCTGTGTTCAGAATTAACTAATCAACTAATTCAAAAAATAACTAATTAACTATTTCAACCTGCCATCATTTAAGGTGACACTGATTAATCACAAATAAAGTTCAGCTGTTTTAGTAGGACTTTCCTCACATTTTCTTAGTGGCATCTCAGAGCAAAAGCCATGATCCGCAGAGAGCTTCCAAAGGATCAGAGGGATCTCATTGTTGAAAGATATCAGTCAGAAGAAGGGTGAAAAAGAATTTCCAATGCATTAGATATGCCAAGGAACACAGTGAAGAAAGTAGAGAAAATATGGCACGATAGAGATTAGCAAGAACCGGACATCCCTCCGAAATGTATGAAAAGACGAGAAAACTGGTCAGGAGGCTTCCAAGAGGCCTACCACAACATTAAAGGAGATGCAGGAGTTTCTGGCAAGTACTCGCTGTGTGCTACATGTGACAACAACCGCCCGTATTCTTCAAATGAATGGGCTATGGGTTACAGTGGCAAGATGGAAGCCCTTTCTTACAGAGAAAAACATCCAAGGCCGTCTGAAGTTTGCCAAAACAAACATTGAGTCTCACAAAAGCATGAGGGAAAATGTGTTAGGGTCTGATGAAATCAAGGTTGAACTTTTTGGCCAAAGTTCTAACATACATGTTTGTCGCAAAAACAACACTGCACATCACCCACTAGAACACAATACACACAGTCAAGAATGGCAGTGGCAGCATCATGCTTTGAGGCTGTTTTACTTCAGCTGGAACCAGGGACTTAGTCAGGGTGGATGGAATTGTGAACAGTTCCATATACCAGACAATTTTGGCACAAAATCTTCAAGCATCCGTTAGAAAGCTGATGATGAAGTTCAACTTTCAGCACGACAACAACCCAAACCACATGTCCAGATCCACAAAACCATGGCTTCACCAGAAGAAGAATAACTTTTTGGAATGGCCCAGCCAGAGCCCAGACCTGAATCCAACTGAACATCTGTGAGATGATCTGAAGAGGGCTGTATACAGAAAATGTCCTCGCAATCTCTTCTTTTACAAAGAAGAGTGGGCAAATATTGCCATGTCAGGATGTGCCAGGCTAATAGACTCCTACTCTGACTGAGCGCAGTAAACAAATCTAAAGGTGCTTCAAAAAAGTATTAGTTTAAGGGTGTGCACACTTATGCAACCAGGTTATTGTGAGTTTTTATTTTTCCCGCTCAAAGATTTCAGTATGTTTTTCAATTGAATTGTTCACGTTATAGGTCACATAAAAGGTGGAAAATGTTCTGATGTGATTTATCTTTGTCAAAATATTTTACAGCACAATCACCTGGCATTTTAACAGGGTGTAGACTTTTTATATCCACTGTTTATGTGCTATAATGTAAAATATTGAATGTCTAAATGATCAGTTTGGCTTGCTCGGTTTTGGCTCACTTGAGTAGTAATAATAAAGCCTTTGTAGAAGAGGAATAGTTAGGTGTCTTTAGAATTGGAAAATATGTATTCTTAATGAGTGCTCAATAATGACATTTGGGGAATGTTAGTTACTTTTAAACTTTAATAATTACAGTTAGTACTTATAGTTCCCATTTTGTAATGGTCTTTTATACCCAGAAGACAGACATTTAATGGGTTATCATTTAATTACATAGGTATTGCATAGTCAGTGTCAGTCACCAGCAAGTCTCGCAAGGCCACACCTCCTATCTCGTCTCTGGCCTTCCTTGAAAGTCTGGCATTCACCACACCTAGCTACATTCTAGGCCTGGTTTAAGAGGCTAGTCACCAGCATATAACATTATCAATCATTAGTCATTACACAGCAAGAGCGATTTATTCTATTATTTCAAGAACCCATACACCATTATAAGAAACAATATTTGTGTTTAGTTCTATAGTCAAGAACCTCTTAAATCAATCAATTATTTTGTATTGCAAGTGCCTCCACATTTTCATGCCTAGTTTATCTAACCATTTATATGTACAGTCTTTAATTCTAAATATATCCATTGCAGTGAACAAGGAAGAACAAAAACAAAAAGTTGAAGACTTATACACTCAGAAACATGCCTTCCCAAATAAGTAAACATTAGGCACACTGCAATTTGGAATCTCTTTGCAATAAAGTGCATACTACTTTAATGTTTCATTACTTACTTCACAGATGAATAATTACTAAATCTGTTTTGAAATGATTGAGAATAATCACGTTTCAAAAAAGAACATGTATTTAGATATTCATTTGCAATCAACTTCAGTTTTTCAACAGGCAAGCGATTCTAGATCACTGTTACCCTTGGCTATAACCAATCAGAGTTGCACTTACACTGAACAAAATTCTAAACGCAACACGTTTTTGCCCCCATTCATCATGAGCTGAACTCAAAGATCTAAGACTTTCTATATGTACACAAAAGGCCTATTTCTCTCAAATATTGTTCACAAATCTGTCTAAATCTGTGTTAGTGAGCACTTCTCCTTTGCCGAGATAATCCATCCACCTCACAAGATGCTGATCAGACAGCATGAGTAATGCACAGGTGTGGCTTAGTCTGGCCACAATAAAAGGCCACTCGAAAATGTGCAGTTTCACTCTATTGGGGGGGGTCCGGGGGGGGTCTGAAAACCAGTCAGTATCTGGTGCGACCACCATTTGCCTCATGCAGCGCAACAGATCTACTTCGCATGGAGTTGATCAGGTTGTTGATTGTGGTCTGTGGAATTTTGGGCCACTCCTCTTCAATGGCTGTGCAAATTTGCTAGTAAGGGGTTACTTAAATAATTTACGGGTTACATTACTCGTTACCGTTAAAAAGTAATCTGACTACTGTAACACATTACCTCCAACACCATCAACAATCACCAATATGCTTTGCCACCAGATTCAGCATCAGCTTTTTTGCATCACATATCCCCTGCCAAGTGAATGGAATGCTGTTCTGTTTTGCAGGCATTTACTGGATCTCAACCTAGGTGAGAGGGAGGGATGGCACAGGGGCTTGCACTTAAAATGGAATGGTATTTATTATCTTATCTTATTCCACCTCCCTAAAATGCCAAAAGAACGGTAACACAATATCTGCTGTTCCACAAAATGTTTTGTTCCATCTGTCTCAACATTTTTTATTTCCCATTTCATAAATATATTTCTCTATTGGTATACACACTATGCAAGACTGCACACAAAAGAGAGGTCTACTTACTGGAATGTGAAAGGTCTGTATCAGCCACTCAAACAAGTCAAATTTTACAGCCCTTTTAAAATCCATATCTTCTGTTATTGAGAGCATGTTGATACAGTTGGCTGCCACTTCTCTACCCAGGGAATCATTTTTCCTCAATGGAATTGTCAGCTAATGCCCATTTGTTGTCTTTTTAACTGTTTCTGAGAATCATCTACATTTCAGTCTATCTGGCTTGGAATAATAGTGTTTGACCTTCCAACTGGATCTTTACTGAAGGCCTGGGTCGGAGCTCATACGTGTCTCTTTGCTGCTGCTCGGTGTGCTGTGATGTTCTCCCCCTGGAGGGTCTGCCGATTGCTGGCCTAACAGAGACAATCTCCTGCCCTTTCACCGCACTTACTGTAAATGCATGGATATACAAACTCCTCTACAGCTTTCTCCTCCGTCTGTCTGCCTGGCCTTCCTCTTAATTGAGACTATGAGGATAAAATTACTTCTCTGGTGGATTATCCTCTACCTGGCCACCAGTAGCAATTGAATACTCTGTATATCTGAGCTACTGCTCCTACTATACTTTCACTATGTTACTGGGCTCCAATGGACCTGTTTGCTCACACCGACATTCTCCATAGACTAAGCTATATTCACTGTGCTCTTGTTGAAATGTCACACAAAGTAAGACTTCTGCCATCCTTTCTTTCTGGTCTAACCCCGCTCATGTCCCTCGTAATCGCCGGGTTGCCATTACGAATAGTGTCCTCTGCCCGGTTAGCAAAGTGTCAACCTTTGTGAATCTCAGCAAATGTTTTAAACTTGCACTGCTCGATATCCAGTCTCTCTCTAACAAAGCTCTACTATTAAATGAGTTTATCACAGACAAAAGGTAGGACATAATGTTCCTCACAGAAACTTGGCAACAGCCTAATGTGTTTTATCATCTCAATCAAGCAATCCTGCCTGGTTACTCTTTCAACAGCCAACCTCACTCGACTTGGCGAGGGGGCCAAGTCGCTGTACTGATCCATGACAAGCTCAAATTCAAATAGGCTAGTACATATACCTAATCACATTTAATTTGAATGCCTTGCTGTTAAACTCTCTGGTCCCCAACCACTGATCTTCTTAACTATTTATACTGTATACAACCGAAACCATCTGTCTTGTTTCTTACAGAACTATTGTACACACCGCTGTGCATTCCATGTCTTCCAGCTTATTGGTGATTTTAATAACATTAATTCATTACATGCTTCCTATATTTCTTACATTTCTGTATACACACAAGGTATTTGTCATAATAGGTGATAGAAACAGAAATTAAAATCACATAAACTGGGAAATGAAATAATGCACTTGGGATTTAAACCAGTTTGATCCCCTGATCAGTTCTTTCATCCTCCGCATAACCAAGGAAGCTCTCTCGCATGAATCTTTCAGTATGGCAGCAACAACAATCAGAAATTCAGTGCTTTATTTCAACTTTCATAAGGCTAACTACCCCTGGAAGATACTGATAACAGGGTTATTCTCCATCATTTCACCTAATCTTTGCATATGCTGCGTACTTTTGCATCAATATGTATTTACAATTACAAGGTATGCAAAACTACATGTTCTGATCTTAGTGTCACACTTGGTATTCAGATCATGAAAAGGGACAATTTCAGATTAACTATTTCAGAGTAGTGGCCTAGTTTGGTGATTTGGTGTTTCTGGTGCACATACTGATGTACAGGAAAACACATGTAAATCTTCAGTTTCATAGGCTCAGACATTATTATTTATATTTTCATTTTTAAAAATCATTAGAGTGGTTGAAAGCACACATCAGAGTGTGTTATTTCAAAAGGTGACAGTGGATATTGCATTCTTTAATTAGATAGTTAGAGGAAAGGTATCGTTACGCATGGGATTTTCTCCATTGTTCACCGCATTCTGGTTCCACTTCCATCTGACAGACAACATATGCCCAACAGCTCATTAACACAACTTCATGTGGCTTTTAATTTTTATTTTGCTACTGTGATAATAATAATAATTATTTCATCCCAGCAGGAGTGGTACGGTGCTTTACAAAGTCACAAACAATATACTTCCTTTTTCTCCTATCCTTTTCAAAAATGTTACTCATTAGTAACAAATACCATAATTTGAGATTGTTTTGTCAACTAAATTATAGACCTAGTTTCTATTTCAGAGGCTTCAATCATTTGAACAGTACAATCCTAGCCATAACTCTCAATTAAATAATTTTAAAGGAAACATAAACATACATATATTTCACACATTGTAGAATGTTTATTTTCAAAACAGCAGGGAACGGGTTTAGCCATGCCTTAAAATTACCAACCTTGCACAAAATGAAAAGCTTTACTGTGGAGTATTTGACACCAACTGAAAAGTATTTCAGACTAATTCACTGAACAAACACTTGTGTGAACCAGGCCTGGCTCCAGGATGAAATGACGGAGGGGGCATTTTCATAAATCATATCTAATTCATATACGATTTGCAGTGTTCATGGGGAAACAAAACCTGGGGCGCGCAGATTCTATCTGGAGGGGCAAGGCCTGGTTTTGCACCACCCCCCCGCCCCTGTGGAGCTGGGCCTGGTATGAACAAATATAACATACATCATACAATAAATGTTACGCCCTTATGTGGAGTACTAAAATATTGTAAAATACTTAAAATAAATAACATTCTTCAATTTGACACATCTCCCTGATGATGTGATAATGACATAGTGTGGAATTATCTTCCGAGCTCTAGGTTTTCTCAGTCGCAAGCCTCTGAATGCTGTGTGTAATGTCTTGAGCTCAACAGGGGTGAGTTCATTTACAGACACAAATCATTCAGACCCAATCTCACACCTCACTGAGCACATGCAGATGGGATCGGACCCTGGAGCATGCATGCCTGCCACCTAACAGTTGGTAGGGCAGAATGCAGCAATAGCAGCCTTATTTTCCCTTGTCACGCGCTGAGAAGGAAATCGATAGAATTAATGCAGTGGTGGCTTTTGCTAACGGTTGAAACTTCCTATTAAGTTTAAGAGAAAAGTGTTGACGTCTGGATTTGTGTTGTTCATTGAAACAATGTTGTCATAAGACAGTCCCATACCCATCTGTCACCAGGGTGAACTTCAACAGAATGTAAACCAAGGTTTATACGAAATTGATATATTGTGGTGATAGACTTGATGTGGAATATCACTATGATGTATTGGATATGGTTGAATAGAGTATGACATTTGCCTTGTCTGGGGTCTGCCTAGTTTGCTCTGGGATTTTCATATTTTTAAGGAGCAATGTATGGTTTGAGTTTCGATATTGCAACCTATAAGTAACATTGCATAATTCTCACACATAGTATAGATATACAGTGTCCCCTGAAGCTGACATGGTAAGTGCATTAACACCGTAGGTATGTAATGCTGGGGTTGTGGGTTCAATTCTCGCTGGGGGCTAGGACAAAAATGTATCCACTCACTACTTTAAGTCACTAGATATAATTGTCTGGTAAATGATTGAAAACATAAGTGAAGGGGAAAAGTAGACCTGTTATGAATTGGGGGTCCAGTGAAGGTTGGATGTGAAGTTGCAGTATATTACCTGGAGAAGTGTTGTTGCAGTGACACCATCTGCCTATGTCTCTGCTGAGCCTTTATCTGTCTCCTCTCTCCACACCCAGATGTTGTTGTTTTCTCCGGCTATAAAAAAGAAGGTACTCTGGTAAGTACAATTAATAAACATAATTATTTTCGGTCAATCTTGCATGATATCCAAACCCATTAATGCAATGCAGAGACAACTTTTTTTCACAGACTTAAGAATAACTCAAAAAAGATTTGTTAAAACCCCATATTTGACAGGTTGCAGGTCTGAATATTCAACTCATTACACTTGCAAAAATGCCTAAGGATGAACAGCAGTTGCCATATCGAAAAATCTCTGTTCAAGCCTGCCAGCTGAATTAGCCTGGCAATGGACCGTTATATCAGAAAATAAAAACTTGTCTAGACCAAACAAAGTATTTTCAGAAAAACAATTAAAATATGTTCCAATAGAAAAATCACAGATAAATTATATTTTTCGTAATGAAAACAAGTTTTATATTTGTTCTGACTAGGTAAAAGTTCAGTTACAACCACCTCAGACTTCCAAGCAAGTAACACACAGATTGCCTTACAAGGCTTAAGTGTAATGTTTTAGGGGCCACATTTGGTCTTCAGATTGTGTCTAGAAGTTCCTTAAATATAAAAGATCTGGATTCACTGATTGTTGACAACAGTTACACTATAGGTACATGAAAACCTGTTAAAAAACTGACCCTGGCACAACTATGGTACTTCCACTTTAGAGTCTGAATAATCACAATAGACCATGATTGTATCCCTGAAGTATGGTGTTACTACTATAGTTATGAATAAAAATAAAAAGAGGATTTTTCTTTGCAACACTGCCTAGAAGGCCAGCATCCCAGAGTCGCCTCTTCACTGCTGACATTGACACTGGTGTTTTGCAGGTACAATTTTGTGAAGCTGCCAGTTGAGGAACATTGAGGCATATGTATCTCAAGCTAGACACTAATGTATTTGTCCTCTTGCATAGTTGTGTACTGAGGCCTCCCACTCCTCTTTCAATTCCAGTTAGACAATTGTTCTGAGAAGGGAGTAGTACAACAGCGTTGTATGAGATCTTCAGTTTCTTGGGAATTTCTTGCATGCAATAGTCTTTATTTCTCAGAACAAGAATAGACTGATGAGTTTCCAAATAAAGTTTTTAGTTTCTGGCCTATTTGAGCTTTATATGGAAGCCACACCTGCTGATGCTCCAGATACTAATCTAAAATGGCCAGCTGTATTGCTTCTTTATTCAGCACAACAATTTGCAGCTGTGCTAATATAATTGCAAAAGCGTTTTCTAATGATCATTTAGACTTAAAACATTATATATTTGGTTTAGCAAACACAGCATGCCATTGGAACACAGGACTGATGGTTGCTGATAATGGGCCTCTGTATGTCTATGTAGATATTCCATTAGAAATCTGCTACTTTTGTCATTTACAACACAAACAATGTTTACAGTGTATTTCTGATTAATTTGTTGTTATATTGGACAAAATTATTGTGTTTCTTTCAAAAACAAGGAACTTTCTAAGTGGCCCAAAACCTTTGAACTATAGTGTACATTAGATCTGTGTCATATAAATGTAACATTTCAAGGATGATACTACTTTCATCCACTTAAAAATGAATAATTTATTATTACCATACTACTACAACATTGGGATGCCAACTAAATAATTTACAAATTGCAAAAATTTTCATTTTTGTTGTGTTGGTGACTACCAGCGCTAGAAAATAAACATGCTATTTTCAATAGTATCATGGTATTTTCCTGCCAACCTAAATACTGCTATAGATGACAAACACATCTACACATATGTAGGCTAATTTGTCAGCTAATCAACTTTCAATCAGTATTAAGTTCAATAGTACAATGCAAACTACCATGACATGAAACTTCCATCATGATTACTTTAATATACTAGGGCAGTACCATGG
This sequence comes from Esox niger, assembly GCA_016801105.1. Classification (NCBI taxonomy): domain Eukaryota; kingdom Metazoa; phylum Chordata; class Actinopteri; order Esociformes; family Esocidae; genus Esox; species Esox niger. Next base: position 31,690 of record JACXGJ010004781.1, read on the forward strand.
TTGCAGTGGAATTTTGTTATTGTATTATTTTGTACAAAGTTGTAAAAACATATGCTCTCTATAATTTCAATGCATCTTTCTACAAAAGGTAGATAAACATTAATTAAATTAAAGGTTAGGGAAACCATGTTGACTTTTGTGTATCTCACACAAAACCCCTGCTTGGTGGGGTCTATGATTCAAGATTTGGCTCTACGATCCACAAAGAGACTGAACGTTGAGTACAACAGACATATCAGGTAAATTTAGACTTTCCTTGCTACTTGTAGAAAACAGGAATTTTCCGATTTTCAAGACAACACAGGGACACGGTTTATGAGGTTTTGAAGTGTGGTCGGTTGTAATGGCTTTGAATGTCAATGCTTATGTCACTGCCAAGGCAGCTCGTAGGGTTATTAAAAATAGGCATAGTGAAGCTGATTCAGAGCTATAGCACTCGCATCCGTTATGCCCTTTTTCCTAAAATAAAGGATAGAATATAACAGATTAGCTTTTTTGCAAACCCAATTATCATGGCCCATTATATCATAAATAGGGAAATGGACTCTGTCATTAATTCTGTCTGTACAATTTCTCCCAGCATCACTTTGAGCCACAGTGTGAGTGTTAGTATGTGGTGGGAATATAAGGTTCATACTGTATAGACACACAAAAATACAATGGAATAGTGGTTCCCATACTTAGGATTACACCTGAAGTACTCCCCCGGGTGTATTCTACCTGAAAGTCTATAGTATTGTGAGGCTTTAGTACCGCCTGTAAATAGGTAATGTAACCCCAGGTGCCCTTGAGCCCCTGATTGGGAACCACTAATTCAGGAAGAAAAAAGGGCAAGTTATACTAAGTGCATACAGTAGGTAAAGGGCCTGGAGACTTAACTGATTCTAATACCAAAGGTAATTAATAGAAACCCTAATTAAATACATTTCTATCAGTATTACAGAGTCCTTTCCTATGGCAAGAGCGACTGAAGGATCACCTCGGATCAACCTATAAGAAAGTGACCACTTATCTAACTAAATGTATGCTTCCATAACACAAGTCACATAACAGCCTTGAATGTGTCCCATTCAATGTCAGGTCTGTCACTTATATATGAGCAAATTGCAGTGAAATGTTGGTTCAGTGACTCATTCAACAGTTGTTCCCAAAGTCAAATCTATGTTTTTTTTATCTGTATGCAATTTTAAATAAATTCCATGGTTTAAATTTGATATACAGAAACATGTTAATTCTTTATTAATTCTATTCCAATACTGGGCATGTCAAATTCTTCTGTAAAAAAAACATTTCAACCTCTTCGGCAGTTTCTTCCAAAATAAAAGAGTGATAGGCATCAAATTCACTGTCAGTTTTATATTATTTGGCTAGTTTTGCATGGGTAAGATTAGCTATGTGGCAATATTGATTGTAACCTGAATCCCCACTCCCATCTAGTGGTGAATAAACCCAGTTACTTCAGGGGAATCCAAGACAGTGTCATGTGACTGTTTGACTTCCCCTATCCATGTATTTATCATTCCATTATGTAAAGTATTTCCTTCTAATGCAGTGTTATGTATAGGCATTCTGCATAACAAAAATAACAGGATACAATTTTATCTGTAAGAAATATGCTCAGGAAAATGCTGTACTCTGAAAACGCAATTGGCTTCATTTAAGATTCCACCAAATTAGCAATAACAGTGTTCTGTTTTTCTCGCATCTCCTACAGGTGGAGCTATCTGCCCAAGAGCATGCTGCCATGACATACACTGAATAATCTGTAATAAACATATTTTTATTATTAATATTGAGTGATTCTTAATTTCGACGAGACTCAATATGATTTACAAAAGTTAAAAAACATGAAAAGGAATTCCTTTCTGACATTATCTGTATTGTTTCTAATCACTAGTTCATCAAAATCTTTTCATGTTGAATTCCATGTTACTGCCTAATTACTCATAATATAATTGTAGCTATATCATCTTATTAAAACTTGTGGTTATGAACTTTGTTGATGGCTCATAAACAAAAAATAACAGTCTTTATTAAATAACAGTATGACAAGCTCAAAGTCCTTTTTTAATAAACAATTAATTATTGGACTCCGTAAGGCTGCATGACAATATTTACTGTATCAAAGTGACAGTAAGGGCTAGAAGCTACAGTAGTAGACTGATTTCACAGACAAAATAAAAAGGGATATCTGTGACATGGTGAGTTCATTGAATTAGTAGGATCTGGTTGAATTCAAGTGACCTTGATCAGTGTCACACTAGCACATTATTGGTTTGTGCAAGGGCTGATGTGTTACGGTTTAGTCATTGCTTAATAATATTAGCAAACCAAATGATTCACCCACTGTCAGAATTTACTTTGAGGACAATCATGTTAGGCTCTCATATGCGTAGATAAAGAAAAACAATATGCTTTAAAAATATCCTTCTGTCAAACTGCAGTACACCAAAATATTGTTTTAGTGCAAACATTTTAGCTGCAACCAAGTAAACAGTGTCATTTAATGCCTTCCTCTGGGTGGGATGTGGGTAAATTGGTATAATTGAGGAAGCTCTCCTTTTCCTCTCAAATTGATGTTTGAATTAACTATGGCCTTCGTATCTGCCCAATGTGCATTTAAATACATACTTCTGTAGTAACTCACATTCTGCTGCAAGCCAGAAACAATGTTCATCTGTTTTATCTTGTCTTGTAGTGAATTGTGCATTTTAATTCAGAAGCCAGTGCTGACAGACAGATAAATTAATGTTATACAAATGGTATATCACAAGATCATTTGACCCAAAGAAGTATAACAATTAACATCTACTCAAAGTGGCAAAAAAAAGCTGTCAAAACCAGTAGGGTACTTCTACTGGCTTCTCTTTTCTCAGCATTCTAATACAAAAAATACAAACATGTTGTTCAAACCTCAGACATCAGCTGAAACTTAACCATAAACCACAGTATCCAAATATGGTTGGTGTGAGTGAATTGTTTTAGCTAGGTTACAGTATTAACTTGTAGATTTGAGGCAAGCCATATTGGTTTCTACTATAGGTTACTGATTGGTACAGCATATACAGACTTGCAGCCAAAAATATATTACTGCTCTTAGACATTTAATCAATATTTCCCTATTACTTGTCAAAGTCAAAGTTGGCAAAACAAGTATTGCAGAACCAATTTCCTTTTTTTTGACATAAGCTTACAACTTGAAGCCACTGCCTTTGGTGCACATGTACCACTGCATCACAAGATTCAAACCCAGCAGCAACAAGCCTGAAAAGAAAATAGGCCTTTTACACAACAGCGGATCTATGGCCTAGGGTAGACAAGTAGTCTAAGCCCTTTCTGTTCTAGCTCTCTTAATTGTCCCAAGAGTAGAGCCCATTTCCAAATAGCATGTAAAACCTATGATGAGATCTGAATATACCAGTTGTTGGAAAACGCCCCTCCAACATAAAGAATTCTGAGCAGTTCGCAGCTGAATAGCCAAATTGCCAGCTGAATGTTGCAGGAGGCTCACTGATGGCTAAAGAAAGCATTTGTTGGAAATCATCTTGGTCAAAGGCTGTGCTACCAAGTACTTGCTTAGGGGTGTTTGTAATTTGGTCTGTGACATTTGTGTTTCTTTTCCAAATTATGTAAGGGCAACATCGTTTATATAGCATTTGGCTAGTAAAGTGTCTCTTTATTACATAACAGTATGATTACATAAACTATAATACATTTGTTCTGTAATAAATGTGGGAATATTTACAGTCTTTATATGATGAGGATGCATCAAAATTTTTAACACAGGTATTTTACAGAAATCACAAAAACATATGTTCTGTAGTAAAAGTATACATCCCCCACACATAGAAATAGGTTTTAAACAATGAATACACCACTGCATAGTTTGTTGATGTATCTGAATCAAAATAATATGTTACAAACACTTCAAAAACATCACAGAAAACTTAAATACAAGAAAATGCTTAGTTTACTGACTACTCCAAAATGCCTAATAGGTCAATATTCCCCTCTAGGGATTTCCCAAACTTGTTAACACTTTAGACTCAACTTCACTGTAGCAAAAGAAAAAACAGTGGGGCATTATAAAACTACAAAATAAGTACAGCTCAACAAACGACCAAGGCATGTTGAGGCATTTCAGTTTTCATTGATGTATATCAAGTTTAATATTGGGATTAAAATAAATTTGAATAGATTTAAACTCTATACCTGACATGACACAGGCGTATTCTAATTTAATCCTATAATCATATCTGAGATTCTTGCTACAAATAAGATTTGTTTAAGACTAACAACAAGCCCTCTGTGTGACTCTGACTTAGACCACTGCAGCAAACGGTAACCTCACACTTCCCATTTTATTCATTTAGCAGACAAACCTATCCAGAGTAACTTACAGTTGATCTTAAAGAGATAGGTGGGACAACCACACAACCCCTTCTATTTATGCACAAATTACTCGATGGAACTGTCAGCAAAGCAGTAATAAGCCAGAATATGCAGCTCTGAGCCACATAACACCTACATTTTTTATGTTTTGGGGGGCTTGTTATGCTTTATTTGACAGAGGCAGTTGAGAAAGATAGAGACGAGAGCAATACATGTGCACCAGAGACAGCAGATTAGATAATTTAACTACCTAGTGGGTAGAACAGACATTTGAATTTTGTACCCAGCCAGTTGTGTTGAGTGAATAACCACATTTCTTGAGTTGTTTGGATTACCCTAAACTTTTTCTCAGACACTTACTTCCAAATTTGTGGAATGTGCAATGGAATTATACGTCAAACGTTGCCTTCATTGCCAGTAAGAAAAGCACCAGCAATTGACAGCTTGATTTACTTTTTAAAAACATTAATTTACTTTTTCAAAAACATCCTGGTGTAGGACGGTTCCCCCTCCGGCACCAGGGGCGGAACCTCCACCTATCCCCATGTCCCATCCTGCTCTAGGGGCGGAGCCTCCACCTGTCCTGCTCTATGGACGCCAAGACAGGTGGAGGCTTGACATTTCTGTGTTTTCGGTTCTCCCCAATTAGAGACAGCTGTGTCTTGTTTGGTTTGCCTTTCAGTTTGTCGGTTATTGCTTTCAGTTAGCTGTCTGTGTTTGCTGCTCTTAAGTTCTGGTTTGTTCCTTTCCTTTGTTGGTTTTCTTTGTTGTATTGACAAAAAGAAGCATTAATGGGATGTCCTATACGGTGAGGGAAAAAGTATTAGATCCCCTGCTGATTTTGTACATTTGCCCACTTAAAAATCACAAAGAATTTATCAGTCTATTGTTGTCCTTAGCAGAAAAACACCCCCAACGCATAATGTTTCCACCTCCATGTTTGACAGTGGAGATGGTGTTCTTGGGGCCATAGGGAGCATTCCTCCGCCTCCAAAAACGGCGAGTTGAGATGATGCCGAAAAGCTTGATTTTGGTCTCATCTGACCACTACACTTTCACCCAGTTCTCCTATGAATCATTCAGATGTTCATTGGCAAACTTCAGACAGGCCTGTACATGTGCTTTCTTGAGCAGGGGGACCTTGCAGGCGCTGCAGGATTTCAGTCCTTCATGGCGTAGAGTGTTACCAATTGTTTTCTTTGTGACTATGGTTACACCTGCCTTGAGATCATTGACAAGATACTCCTGTGTAGTTCAGGGCTGATTCCTCACAATTCTCACGATCATTGCAACTCCTCGGGGTGAGATCTTGACAGTTCTTTTGTGTTTCTTCCATTTGCAAATAATTGTACCGATTATTGTCACCTTCTCACCAAGCTGCTTGGTGATGGTCCTGTAGCCAATTCAAGCCTTGTGTAGGTCTACAACCTTGGACAGCTCTGATCATTTGTTTTTCATTGGGCAAACATACAAAATCAGCAGGGGATCAAATATATTTTTCCTTCACTGTAGCTCTGTGCCTTGTGTCCTGCCTCTGAACCATGGCATTTGTAATCAACACAGGGTCAAAATGATACATTCAGGCTGAAACATATGCATACACAGCATAACGAATATATGTTTGAATGTCAAGTTTTACCTTGCGCACGCGCAGAATTCCTGTTGGATATTTTACCACTCTTTTTGGCATAGTTGGTGAAGATCAATTAAATGTGTTGGTTTCCTGGCACAGATTTGACTTACAGGCACGGTCCACACATATTCAATAGGGTTGAGGACATTCCAAAAGCTTAATGTTAGCCTGCTTTATCCATTTCATAACAAGATTTGATGTACAAGTTTCAACCATCTGACTGATGGTTTTTTGGATATGCTGATGAATTCTGAGTCCTTCATTATTCCATCCACTTTGTGCAATGCACCATTTCTACTGGCCACAAAACAGCCCAAGAGTATGATGCTACCACCACCATGCTTAACAGCTGGTACAGTTTTCCTGTGGTTGAACACCTCATATTTACTCCTCCAACATACCTCTGGTCATTGTGGCCAAACAACTCAATCTTTGTCTCATTTGACCATAAAACATTCCTCCAGAAGGCATTTCATTTTCCATATGGTCAGCGGCCTACTTTAGTTGAGCTTGAAGGTGTTGATTTTGGAGCAGGGGCTTCCTTCTTGAACGGCAGCCTTTCACTCCGTAGCAATGTTAAAACTCGCCACTGCATTGATCTTGGAATCTGCAGTTGTTTAGAAATGGCACCAAGAGACTTGTGTAAATGTACTATTCTCTCTCTCTCAGACCTGCAGCTCAGTGGACTTTCCATTTTACTGTGTTGGTCAAATAAACCCTTTTTATGTTGGCACAGACAAGTTACCAGCTGTAGTCAATCATGATTACTAACAGTTAAGAAGCCTTAGGCTTGGCAAATTAAAGGACATTTTGGAACTTTCAGCACCACTGAAATAATTATCTAATTTGGTGTATGTATATTTTTGACCCTGTATGTATAATTTTGACCCTGAAATAATTACAGAAAACCCCAAATTAATGAAAACCTGTGCACCAATTCTTGTTTTTTTTCCTATTAAAGATGTATGTTGTATGCCCCAGAAAAGAACAGTTAAAAGAAAAAGCCCAATATTGCCATGACATTCATGCACATGGTGAGCGTATGTAAACTTCTGACCTCAACTTTAGAATTTCTGCTCTTCTTGCACTGACCATGGAAAGCAATCCCTACACCAGCTTTTTGAAGCAGTGAAAATATTTTAGGCATATACCCCACTACAAACTGGTGGCATCCACTGTAGCAGCACTCAGGCAGTCGAGTCATGGACCCTTTTTAAGGTGAAGAATGGTTATCCGGTTTCATTTTGAGATGGTTGCCTACAAACTCTGGCTCCTCTCTTCAGCTGCTTCCTGTCTCCTTGTATATTTTCCAAGGTGGTAGACAGCTTTGATTGCTCTGTACCTTTTGACTGGTAGTGGCAGAGTCTCATCTGCAGGGGGCAGTGCACACTCTAACAAGTAAGGCTTTTGCATCTCAGTCTCAATACCCAACCGTGCAGTTGCATCTGCTCAGGACAGATACCTTTCGTTTCACCCCTGCCCTCGACAATTTAGAAGCAAAAGTATGGTTATAAATCTGACTTCGTCTCTAGAGTCTAATGGCCTCTCTGGTGGCTATTGTCCCCTTGGGTTGCTGTGGCTGCAACTGGTCCAGCACTAAGCTGCACCCATGCAGACTAACCTGTCTTGCCAGCGCCACTGGCTGATCTGCGATTTCCCCTCATGCCTCTGTAAGAGATCCACAGTCATCACAGTCATCCCCCTTAGTGGGGGGCCCTGTGCAGTGGAGACATAGCCAGGGGGAAATGGTCAGTGTCACAGGAAGTGACCACACTATTGCCAAGACCGGCACCATCAGCCCGGCCCGGAGAGTTGGATCTTTAGGTCTGGCGCCTCAACGGGATACCATTAAGACAATCCAGGCAGGCAGAATCTCTTCTACCAGGGCTCTGTATGCCTATTAGTGGCATTCTTTTGAATCCTGGTACAAAGACTGGGGTGTTCTTCCCTCCAATATCTGTGGTTGATATTTCGAAGTTTCCTCAATAGTGCTTTGAGCTTGACCTTTGCACCATGTGGCTATTTCAGCATGTCATGGGGAAACTGACAAGGCACTGTCTGGTTCACACACTCTGGTTGGTCAGTTCTTAGCGGGCTCAAGACAGATTAGGCTGGCCGTCAGCTCTTCCACCCTTGCCTGGGATCTAAACGTTGTGCTTGACGTGCTCTGTACACCATGGTTCAAACCTTTGGACTTAAGATAAGAGATAAGTATATCTCTTACACAACAGCATTTCTCCTGTCCCTAAGAACCTTGGCCTCGTCTAAGCATTGCCAGGGCATGTCTCTTAGACCTGTTCAGCAGTCAGTTATTGACAATGCGCCCTATTCTACCCTTTCTATTGCATGCATACTGCAGCTTTCATGCCAGTATACGTCCTGGTCTCGGGGGTTCCGTTCCTGTGACCAGCTTTTTTTACCATTTAAGAACTAACATGTGGCAAAGGAACTCTCTAGGCAGCTTTTTTCCTATTGGGTCAGTGGGGCAAATTCTTTAGCCCTAATGCAGTAATGGGTAGGAGCCCTGGTGTCTGAGATATGTACTGCAGCGGATTGTGCATTGCCCAACAGTTTTGTGATGTTTAGACACTTTGAAGTCACTGCTCCTATCCTGGCACACATGGTGCTCTCGGCACAGGCGAGAGGGAATGTGTGAGTGAATTATACTCTACTTCTGTGTCCTGTGCTGAATTTGTACAAAATATTGGTAGAGAGTTGTTCATATTTCTGGAATCATTGGCGTCCCCTTGTGTTGCAATAATAGGAAACTGCACACTTGAGTAGTTATTTTAAAAGATGATGATATTCATACAACCTTTTGACTGGGCCTGAAGAGTTACCCAAGGGGTTTACAAAATGTAGGGATTCATCTACATTCAATTGATTTGTCTCAGTCACAAGGTCAAAAAGCTATTGAAAATGTAAAGTTTTCAATATTTAAGCTAGAAAAAATGTAGCTGCTTAATGTGAAAACTTGTACAAAGTGCAGCCCTTCCCTCTAAAGAATCGGTCATTGATTTGAAGCATCTAGGTCATGTGATCAGGGAGGACATATTGTCATAAAAATATGTGTAATAATTTTTTTGGGGGGGGGATTAATGGTTGCCTCACTATGTAGGAAAGACTACGATTGAAATATTGTCTTGGTCACATTGTCAAAAAGCTACTCAAAATGTAGCAATTCTGATGTATATAAAACCCGTGTATGGTTTTAATGGGAAAACCAATGGTAGTTTTATTTAAAAAATCTATTAGAAAAAACGAAAATGAGCAGTATGTTTCCCTTCTTTCTGAACAGATAAGCATTGGTTTGAAGTTTTAGGGGATTTATTCAAAGAGTTACTGAGATTGGAAAATGGTGATGATGCACAATTCAGTGTTCTTTCATAACAAGACTTGCTTAAATTGTTAATGATCCAATGAGCTTTTAATTTCTGAATATCTGTCTAATATAGATCATCAAGCTAACCATCCCATGGTCATCTACTAATCTTTTCGTTGCAGGTACACCGTTTATTCAGTTACAGGGGGTGATTTGGCCATTCAAATTGCTGAATTAGCTTTGTGATTTAGCAAACATTCTGCATTAGTATTATTTGCTACAGTGCTAGTTGTCCCTGATAGATCGAATTCCAAATGTCCCTACATTGGAAATTCGTAGTACCAACATTTTTAAACTACTTAGCAGACGTATTTAGGAAGGTCAACCCCCTCAGTAATATGATAAGTGCCTCAACAGTATAGTGCCATAGTTTTGTGTATTTATGTCTTGCTGATAAAGAGATGGTATTTGCTCTTATTGCTCTAGTTCTCCTGACAAGCGCACATCTACAAAAGATTTTAAGGGGGTTGTCTTCGCAGTGAAGCTGTAACATTAGCAAGCTAGCTCAGCTATGCCATTTGCTAATTAGATAGCTGGAAAGTAGGGGGGGAAAGGATCAGTTCAGTGGGAATTATTTTGCTATTACACACCATTTGTAGCCAAACCTCGCAATAATGTTTATTTCAAAATACAATTATGTTAACTATGTTACTTAAACACCCTCCCACAAAGCCAACTTTGAATGTAAGTTATTTCAGTGGCCTGGATACGAGGTAAGGATAACCCAAAGGATAACCCAAACCATTGTTCTTAAGGTTCATCTGGTTGATACTGTAGATGTTTTTTTCCTATGCAATCCCTAGGTTATTTTTAGGGGCCGTCACCTACCATTTACATTACATATTTCAACACTGATGTACAACGTTGGGATATGTATTACTTAAATTGGGATGTGTATAGGCTCCAGGAACTCATACACTCACAAATAGCCAAAATAAATAACCTGAAAGACACTCCTACCAAGTCATTCCTTCAGTTTCCCTGTAATTTCTTAATAGCCATGCATTAATTACATGGCCTTTTAAAGTAAAAACATCAGATTAACACAGAGTATGCACATTTCAATATTGTGTATTGCCCTGTTTAAAAAACATGTTCACACCAGTTTATAAAGGAATTCACCCATTGGTATCAGTTAGAGTGGAGTGGAGGTCCTAGTCAACAATACAATAAGACAGTGTTTCTTAACCCTCTCCTGAGGACCCCCAAACCATTCCATATATTAGATGTATCCCAGAGCTAGCACACCTAAATAAACTTTTTATCTAATTAACAAGCCCTTACCTGTTGAATCAGGTGCGCAGTTTCAGGGCTAGAACGAAATTGTGAGATCAATGGGGGGTCCCCAGAAGAGGGTTTAGAACCACTGAAATAAGATCCTGTTTCCCACTTAGAATTTCAGGCCATTCACACTTCAAAGACCTCCATGCCAACCATATCGCACAATTACCGTCTGTCACTATGACAGTCCTCATGCCGCACATAACACAACAAGGTAATTCAGTTCAACAATGAACGATCCTTTTTGGTATGACAGTCATCCATTTAAAGGCGCCGTTATGGCAGCATCTTACCCAGCCAGTGGCAATGCAGGATGTAGGGATGTCAGCACAGGGATCACATGGAAGAATCTTCAATGTAGAGCATGCACTGAGCTGTGATTAGATGGGGTGTATCTCCCTAGGAAAAAAGTAGATGTCTTGACTTCAGTAGAATTCCGGGTTAAAATACAAATAAAAGAGTGAAAAGTATCCATGGAATCCAGTCAGGAAATCCCACAGTCAAGGGCCTACATTGACACTCCAAGGAAGAGAAGGCATGGTATTGTATTCAACAGCTGTTTATATCCATGGACAAGTTGCAGGGAAATCTACCAGGAGTCTAAGTAAACAAAATCCATGTGAGGTTCACATCCATGTAAAATAACGAAAAAATGCTCTCGTAACAATACCATAACATGTGCACCACCATTGTGCACTCTCTCTCTA
>JACXGJ010004782.1:0-33774 GCA_016801105.1 Esox niger
TGTGTGTGTGTAAATGTCCAAACCACGGTCCTCACATATGGCAGGATATGAAGAGCTACGGGACACATTTCACACTCTGGGGCGACAAGGCAACTCTCAGATAATACATCACCTCAACAAGGTCTCGGCTCGGTGAGGAGGGTGAGCGCGTGCGTCTTCTAACTTCCAACATTACGTCATCCACCAGAGAGGGACCTTGGGAGGAGTTTAATCTAATCCCACCAAGGAGCACAAAATAGTGCCGGGAACAAAGAAATAAAGACGCTCTGTTGAGTGAATTGGCTGCACCTGCTACAGCACCCATATCCACCAGACATTGCACTACATTCCTCCAGGCCCTACAAACTAGTAGAAATCGCCATTTCAGACACAGCCTTTGACTCTGATGATTGCAGGCAATGTGCAACTCAGTGTTACATCATGTCTATATTAATAGCTCCACATACACCAAAAAGAAAATAGAAAAGCCTGAGTCCGCTGGAACTGTGAAGGAGGTTCATCATTGTGAGTGGAGTGGTTAGTGTTTAGAGGTCCTGGGGCTTTCCTGCATCCCAAATGACGCCCTGTACCCTATTCGGGCCTCACATGGCTCTGGTTAATGGTCGTGCACCAGAATATAGGAAACAGGGTGCCATTTCAGATTCATGCATTCCCCTGGCTTCCTCTTACTACTTCACATTCAGAAACACCCAGTCAAGGACATACAGGGAAGTACCACGGCAGTGGACAGCAGAGCCTGAGAGTTGGATAATAATCTGACGTGAATATGGACTGAATCCAAGCTCAGTCCACCTGTATAAGTTGACTTGATTCTCACTTCATTGGATAACGAGGGATGAACTTTCCAGGGAGTCCGGTACAGTATTTCGGTGAGATTTTTTTTCACCAGTACATCAGAATAGTAGGAACAGCCTTTTTCCCAGAGGAAGGTATGGTTCATTTACTCCTGGACTAACATCAATAAATGAGAGAGAAAAGGCAATTAAAGGCAGGTAAATGCCCGTAGAATAGAAATGTTCTCTCTGAGACCTTCATTGTGTTTTTGGAGCTACGATGATTGAAAACGGTGCTGAAGTTATTGGAAAGGTGTTGGACTGATCGCAACACGGATGGGCCACTAGATTATCGCCATCTGATCTGTCGTAAACCATCAATACAATCTAAACTCACCTACGTAGCTGATCTCAAACTGTTCGGCGTCCGGCAAACACTCCTCTAAAATGTCAGCATTACCATCCGAACAATTTAGTCTCAAGCTCAAGTATTTGGAGAATGACTGCTGATTACGAAACGAACGTCCCTAGTCTTATTTGTTATTATTTATCTAATCCATCTAGTACAGCTGTTAAAGATGATAGACTGATCTGGTCATTTCTGATCAAACCTGGGAGTATATTATTTCCCACATATTTCCAACATGAAGCTATAACACATTATTGTCCTATATTCCACTCAAATAAGCATTCTTCATTTATGCAGCTTAACAGTTCCAATGCTTCAGATAGGGCAAAACCTCACAGGAGGCGGGAGGGGATTATCTAGACCAGCTGTCTGGTATCACAATCACTTGACACAGTAATAAGAAGTGATCTACTAATCTGAGTGCTACTAATCTGGTGGGCTGTTCTTGGGAGTTTTTCCTTTGCAATCAAGCTTAGTTTCCCACAGGTGCACATGTAATCTCCTGCTAGCAGCGTCTGAAAAGGTGGTAGTCTGAAGGAGCCGGTTCTGTCCTGTCTGTTGGTTGGAATGCTGCCTGTCTTAAGTGGATGGATATGAGAATATCCTAAGATCGTATCTATATTGTTGTTCAATCCCTACAACAAAAAAAAACATACCAAATAAAAAAGGAATTTAGAGTTGTAACCAAGTCCTCCAACAACCACGCAATCTCGCCATCCCAAAATCTTCTTACTCTTGAATAATTTGAAACGGTTCTAACGGCAGGAACGTTCCTTCTCGTGAAAATCAGTTTCAACAGTAAAGGGAGAACATTGTCTTCTCTAGTGGAGCTGAAATCACAAACTATTCAAAATCTGAAATCATTTGAAGTGGGCTTGACTAAGCTTCCCCAATGGAAACAATGCCATTGTCACAGGCAAGGCCCATCTGGCACTCCAGGCAGACTACAGTTGATGCTAAAAGCATTTGAATATTTTCTAGTATTTTTGTTAGTATTTAAGCCCAGGTGTTTCCTCTTGTTTAGTTTCTCATAGACATAGCTGACAGAGTGTTGGCTTTAGCCAGCAACATCTGTGGGTTTAATCAGACTGACTACCTGCTACTTGTGTTAAAGAAATGCTGTATATATATATATATATATATATATATATATATATATATATATATATATATATATATATATATATATACACATATGCTTTAAAGGCCCATATCAGTCAAAAGTTTTCAATCTATGAGGTTAAATTAACACCCCGAATTTGTGAAAATTATAATAATGCTCTTGTGTGTAAAAGCTGCTTAAAAGAAAATCCTGGAATTTCAGCCTGTTCAAGTGCAATGGTACTTTTGACCTAATTTGTGACGTCACAAAGTTGATCTGATTGTAACAGACGAATGAGTGTTCATTTGGGTTAGGGTGGCTCCAGACCAGGTGTTCTGAACCTGGGGTTGCAGCTCCAATACTGGGCACAAATGTTTCATCGGGAGGGGACAGCATCTTCCTTGATTTGAGGGGCAGGATCTGACAACAATTCCCAGGGTCCAGTAAAAATGTTTAAGGCAAGTATATCTAGTCAATTGTTCTTAACTAACATTTTCTTAAATGTGTAGTTAGCAAAGTGTTTGAGTATTCTGAATAAATGCTAAGACATAATTCGAAAATCCACCAGAAATAGTCGCGTTTTAACAGTAAACTAGTGATGGCCATTTGAGGCTTTATTACGTTCTTATAGCAGCAAGATATTATGCTAGCAGCACTAACGCAGATATTATTTTTCAAAATAAAAGCCATAGTTGAACTATATAAGGCGATCTAGTTAACAATCTAGTCTGTCAATCTGTTCTGTCATTATAAGTTTAATGTCTCTTCCAATGTTGTTCTTCCAATGTTGTCTGTTCATTTTTACATATTTTTACACATTAGTGATGGCTGCATAATATCCTGCTGCTAAAATAACGCTAATGAAGCCTATTTTGGCCATCCCTACAGTAAACAGTTTCATTTTAGGCTTCCCATAGCTACTGAAGCTTATAGCCAGCAACGTTTTTGTCTATCCTGAACATATCTTTTGCCACTGGCCGTTTTAACAGTGAATGACATTAATAATAATAATAATAATAATAATACACTTTATTTGTAGGCGCCTTCCTAAGCACTCAAGGTCACCATACAAGACACAAATCACAAATCACAATAAATATTTAAAAAAAAAACAATACTAAAGGCAGATGAATCTATCAAAAAGGTGACGATAATTATCAAGTGAAAACACAAGAGAATTGAGTAGAATTGTGCAGTTAAGCGTTTGTCTATCCTAAACAAAACCCAATTCCGCCCGAACTGTTTTATTTTAGGCTTCCTATTATGTAGTTACATTGGGTTATAACCAGCGAAGTTTGGTTAGTCCTGAGACTACATTGCAACCTCAGGCATAATTTGTTTTGACTGTTACGGGAGTCAAATACGGGATTGGTTGCTCGGTAGCCCTCGTCTCCAACCACTGCGCTATTTAACAACGGGTAATCAGTCAGTCAGGCAGGCACTCACTCACTTACTCACACAGTCTGTCAGTCAGTAGCAGACATTCGCACTTTCTAAACTTACATTGTAAGTGTTGGGTGGACATTGTTCATATTTTAAGAAAAATATATCATTTGGCAAAATAATATGTACGACTAAAACATCATTCTTAAGGGTATTTAGCTCGTTGTGTTTTTTTCTGAATGTGATTTGGGGCACGCAGATCGCGTTGTCATAGTAATTGGAACACCAGAACACTCCATGCAGACGAGCTGTATGAGAAGCACAGATGTCCTTACCCCGTTCTGAAAAATTGTTCTCCCTGCGAGCACCGCAACTCTTTGTGCGCGAAACAAATAATTTTAGATTGTATGCCACTATAGACGACATATAGATCGCCAAAGGGACGCACATTGAAGGTACCGGATGTTGGTTTGCTTAACTACAATAATTAGCTAACATTTCAGTATAAACACTAATTATTCTCACCTCGTTTAGACATAGCGATCAATATTGTTGCCACTATTTTATCCCCAGTTATATTGAGAAACAAGGACATAAGGCAAAGCAAGTATTTTAGCTAGCAGTACTATTTTGCCACGTTAGCTATGTTTCAATAAATTGTGACGTAAATGGATCTGACTTTAATGTGATCTTTTTTTCCTGAATTGTGTTTGTTGGAATATATTAATCTGTTTCAGCAAAAGAGAAAGAGGGAGCAGGAACAAACGTGTAAGGTAACTTTAGCTATTCTGAGGAAAGTCTGAATTAAAATTATGTACTTTTTCTGAACTTAAATAACCTGATAAATTAGGAGAAAAAGATTTATACCAATGCAGAGAGGAAAGAAAAAAAGATACTTAGGTAAATGAAGAGGAACAGAGGAGAGAGGAAGAAAGTAAAGAAGAGAAAGGGAGGGGAGATTAGATGGGGAGGGGGGAATAGGAAGAAAGGTGAGAAGAAAGGAAAGAGATTGATTGAAAGGCAGAGGGCATCTAGGAACCTGCATGTGCCTCTCCCTCAACTGTCCCCCCATCAAAGACGTATCTGAATATTTTTAAACCCTGCACCACCCAACAGCATTCCCCCAACAACACTGGTCTGAAAACACAACCTAGATCTACTCAACTGGCACAGACCACCATGTCTGCTGCATCCATGACAGCATGGCAAAGGTAACACTGTCAGATGTCAAAACGTCTAAGGAGTGACTGTCAGTAAATACATCAAAGAGTTCATGTTAAGTCATTTATTCTGCAATTAAAATCCCTTTTTACTGAGTCGTTTATGAGCCCGCATGTTGTAGAAACATTCATCAACAGGCTAGCATCGTTAATATCAAGTAATATTCACTAGTTGTGGGGGTAGCGGCATTCATTTTTGCATGAGGCAAAAGTAATCCAGTGCAACTTCAACTTTTAGCAACTTCAGCTTTTAATTTTGGTCAGTATCAAGGAAAGAATATTAGAGACTGCTCCCTCCCTCCATCCGCTAAGGCTGACAAGAAATGTCAATTTATGCTCACTCAGCTGTGCTTCTCATGTAATATAACAATTGATCTATCACCACTTTGATCATGTACATCAGGTTGAATAATATCAATATAAAACGGTCTGAAACTAACAATAAGCAAGCCAATTCAACCATGGATAAATGTTCTGTGATAGCTTTTTAGGCCAATAGCCTACAGCTCAAACTTCATTGCCACAGAACTGTTTATAATGTTACATAGGTTAATTTCGTTTTTTATGTTAAATATCTCAGCCCACATTTTGGGTTAATGTATTGGGTGTAAATTTCAACCCCAAAAAGTACAGCTAAGATGTGGTTTCATACTAACAGTATTTCAGTGACACCGTCCTGGCTGCAGTAATGTCATGTAATGCAGCTACCAAAACAATTCTGAAGTAAATGTCATTTTCCCAATGTGATGCATATTACTTAGAAAAATAAATGAATTACTCTGATGTTCCTTGTTCATCTTGATTACTCCTGTGAAGTAACTGGGAACAAATGTCAATCCTATGGTTCTTTGGTCTACAGATATTTACACACACATAAACTACCGTTCAAAAGTTTGGGGTCACTTAGAAATAGTTTCAGAAAGGAAAGTATATTTTGTGCCCATCAAAATAACAAAAAGTTGTCAGAAATACAGTGTAGACATTGTTAATGTTTAATTGTTAACACTGTTAAAGCAGCAGATTTTTTTTATAGAATATCTACATAGGCGTAATGAGCCCCATTAGCAACAAGCAATACTCCTGTTCCAAAAGCACCTTGTGTTTGCTAAACCAAGTTTATTATTTTAAAAGGCTATTTTATGAACAAAAAATATATGAGCAATTATGTTAGCACAGTTGAAAACTGTTTTGTTGACTAAAGAATCAATAAAACTGGTTGGGTATCAGGAGCATGGTGGTCTGTAAGAATGCCCATCAGGCCAAACCAGCTTTTGGAAGGTGCTTGAGGAAATGAGTGGAATATTTTAAGATTACCTCAAAAAACTGACATCTAGAATTCAAAGGAATGCAAGGCTGTAAAAGTTGCAAATGGAGGACTCTTAAATGAAAGAAAAGTATATCAATGATTATATTTCCTGTTCATTTTTGCTATGTTTCCTATTCAAACTCATTTAATGTATGTTTTCATGGAAAACAAGTAAATGTCTAAGTGACCCCAAACATTGTATATCAAGTTCTGAGTACGTTCACAATCTGCATATATGTATGGAAGGTTTTGTCTAATCAAAAGTGGTGCTGTCAAAAGTGAAATGTATTAAAATGGATTCACCCACAGAAAAAAATACCCCAGTCCATCTGCCGTAGCAGCGGGGCCAGGGTAGGGACGAGCCATGCACTTTCCTGCCATTCCATGCCCTGCTTCCGCCCGTCCAGTCAGTGGAACTAACGCCACATACACACACGCATATACATGCACACACACACACTCACACAAATTCTGTTTCAACAGCTCGGTCTGCCACACTGCCACCATCGCAGAAAGAAAGATCGAAAGAAAAACAAAAAAAACATGTTAACTTTCTTTCCCCCCTTCTTTCTTTCTCTTCTGTGAGAAAGCAAGCTGGCCTGGTCTAACCATCTGACAAACTGTCTTCAGGTGACACAGCAACCTTGTACCTCAGATGATGCCCGGTCGGGCACATAAATGTTTCTGCACCTTGAAAGCAAAGAGTTCTGCACTGTGCCACTTTCCCCTTGCCTGCTCTCTGGCCGTCAGTACGGCGTCTTGCGTAACGCTGTTTGTTCCCTGGCAGTAATGGCTTGGCCAGAGAGCCCCCGGGGGGGAAACAAGGAATTAGAGAGAGAGTAAAGGGAGTAAAGAGAGAAAAAAGAAAGAGGGAGTGAGTGGAAAGATGGGTGAATGAGAGAGTGATGGAATCGAGAAAGTGGGGATAAGAGAAAGAGTGTGAGTGTAAAGAGAGGGGGTTTATAAAATGAGCGGAGACCTTCACTCTGTTCCTGTATAATACCTGGGTGTAAAGTATTAACGGCAGTGCAAAAATGAATGTTAGATGCTGAAAAAAGTACACTATATAATTAGTTTATATGTGAATATACAGATCTGGAAAAATTAAGAGACCACTGCACCTTTTTCTTTCCGTTCCAAAAAAGTTGAAAAGGAAAGTTTTGAGTGAGGTCTCTTAATTTGAACCCTTCTGTTCCTCAGTAGTAGCAGCAAGGCAGAAGATGGAGGTGGAGGAAGATGCCTACAAGATGGAGGTGGTTGCAAGATGGAGATGAAGGAAGCTGGCCAGGGGATGGAGGATGCAGAGGCCACCAAGAGTATGACCACCAAAACCATTCTTTCCAAACTACCAGTTGGGGATTCCCCAGACACTGCCTCCCCAAAAGTGGGGTTTGTCCTTCAGATTAGATTTCTCCATCACCCACTCCCCTCAACCATCTGGTTTAATAAAAGACCCACCAGGACCCTGAATACATCATCAGTGTCCTTTCCCGGTGTCTTTCCCCGTTATTTATAGACACTGCCCAGAAGGCATTGCCCAGTTGGAGATGTATTTTTGTGTATCTTCAGTAGATGCATTCATTCATTTGTAGTGAATATCAAGTGTAACATGAGAACCTCTTTTCTGATGTAGTGGATTGTCACATCATGTTCTAGACATACAATTTTTGTTCAGTTAGAATTAATTTAGACCTGATATTACTAAACACATGGACCATTGAGCAATTGGATTAATTCTAGTCTTTTTGGGGAATAAGATACAAATATGTTTAATCATTTAATGAAATCTGACCTTATTGCATACAGCCATTTTTTCTGTCAATTGGTCAGATAATTTCTAGTTATTCTGTGCAGATGAATGACTCTCTGCTGATGAATCCTGCAGAGCTTTTCTTTGGTGGAAACAGAAGTCCGATGTGTTGCCGAGGGTTAAACATTTCAGGGAAAACTGTTAAAAACAGTTCCAAATCTAGAAGAAAAATCTTAGACTATAAATGATTTGAAGATACGCCAAAGAAAAAAAAAAGGTTTTACACTGGTCATTCTTGCGACTAATAAGTTACTCATGCAAACATGGTTGTACAAACACCTGGAATGTTGCTCATTCAGATGCCTGAGGAAAACTCAACATTCTTTGAGATTACTGCTGCAAGCTGCCCATCAACTCTCAGAGAGACACATGTACAGCTGTCTGGACTTCAAAACAGACAATTTGTGGTGAAAATAATAGCATATATAATCAGACAGGTCAATAATCTTTTAGTTACAATAGCCTAGCCAAAAGTAAATCCACATAAGCCGGTGAAAATTGCAAAATTATAAGGCACACTGAGCCATGTCCTGGGCACACCATTGATTTGGTTATCATGTTTGAGCATTTCAGCATTAGGCAAGGCAATATGAAAAGAATGGCAAGAGATTTGGCAAGTAGCTACGTGCTGAGTGAAAATCTAACCTAAAAGTTACTATTAAACTCACACTTGAGGCCAAAGATTAACCACAAGTGTAAAATTGCATGTAAACAGGCAGTTATTCTTCACTGCACATATATCCTCGCTGAAATGTTATTTCTGAATTCATTCACATCCGTTACCACATCCCTAGACCACGGTCCCATCCCACACCAACCACCAAGCCCTTTTGAATCCTTTTTTCAACACATATTGAAAGGATATATCTTGTTGTCATAGTGTCATATTTGAATGGGTGGAGTGGGTCAGCTGTGTCACCTGCTCATATTGGCATTCTTTAATATAGTCTCACATCACACTGAATGTGTCTAGTCCCTTACTATATATTATCAGAAATCTGCTTTGAGCTTTGACTTGTGTTACACTCTGAGATGGCTTACAAAGGTCTCCAGTCTGGGGACAAAAATGTAAAATCCCCTGAGTTACCTACACCAGCTCTAACTTGAGTTACCTACTCTGGCTCCATCTGCAGTTACCTACTTTGGCTCTATCCTCAGTTACCTACACTGGTTACATCCTCAGTTACCTGCACTGGCCCAATTCTCTGTTACACTGTCCCATCCTCAGATACCTACACTGGCTCCATATTCAGTTACCTGCACTGGCAAAATTCTCTGTTACACTGTCCCATCCTCAGATACCTACACTGGCACCATCTTCAGTTACTTACACTGGCCCAATTCTCCGTTACACTGTCCCATCCTCAGATACCTACACTGGCTCCATCTTCAGTTACCTACACTGGCCCAATTCTCCGTTACACTGTCCCATCCTCAGATACCTACACTGGCACCATCTTCAGTTACCTACACTGTCCCAATTCTCCGTTACACTGTCCCATCCTCAGATACCTACACTGGCACCATCTTCAGTTACCTTCACTGGCTCCACTGTAGGCGTCACCCTATTACCTACAGTCCCCTTTAAAAGTATTGGAAGGGCAAGTCAAACTACTTTTTTTTTGATTTGGGTTTGAGATCAAAAGATGAGTATGAGACAAGAGTTCAGAATTTCAGCTTTCATTTCCTGGTATTCACATCTAAATGTGTTAAACAACTTAGGACATATCACCGTTTGTATAAGACCACAGCATTTTTAGGTCAGCAAAAGTAATTAAACAAATAATCTTAAAGTAAATAACATTTAATATTCGGCGGCATAAACCTTGCTTGCAATAACTGCCTCAAGCCTGCGACCCGTCGACATCCCCAAACTGCTGCATTCTTCATTTGTGATGCTATTCCAGGCTTTTACCGCAGCATCTTTCAGTTCTTGTTTGTTTCGGGGTGGTTCTCCCTTCAGTCTCCTTTTAAACCAAGGATGGAAACTTAGACTAGTCATGCAGAGCTATTTAATGTTTGAAGAATCAACGTAAAAGGCAACACCTGGGCAACAAGAAACATCTGTCAGTCACATGCTCCAATACTTTTGCTCACTTGAAAGATGGGTGAGTTCAAACAAAGGGTGGTATGTCCTGAGTTGTTTAACACATCTAGATGTGATTACCAAGAAATGAAAGCTGAAATTCTGAACTCTTGTCTCATACTCATCTTTTGATCTTAAACCCAAATGTCTTCAGTGAACAACAAAAACAAAAGTATTTACCTTACCGTTCCAATACTTTTGTAGTGGCATTCTATTGGCATGGGACATTAGGGCTCAGTGACTTCATCTTACTTCAGTTTATTGTAATCCCATGTCTAACGTACAGAACACTAATATACTGGACTCGTCTGTAGTTTCCACTTCTCTCCTGATGTCCTTCTCCCACACTGTCTTTTTTTCACTTCTCTCTCTCCCACTCTTTCTGTCTATCCCTCTCTATCTAACAATCTGTTCGAAAATGACATTTAAGTCTTCCACGATAACATCGTCCATTGGTTGACCTTCACATAACGCTTTGACTGTGTGTGTGTGTGTGTGCGTGTGTGCGTGTGCGTGTGCGTGTGCGCGCTTGTTCTAATTAGAAGACACCCAGAATAGTTTGTGGTGACAATGAAAAGCAAAACAAATGACACCGACCGCTGAGCCGCGGCTCCATTTGTCTCCCGGTGTCTCCCCCCGCCTCCCCCTTTCCACCCCTCCATCTATCCCTCCCTCCTTCCGTCTGTCTAAAAAGAAAGAGTGTGTCATCTGTGTGTTTTTGCTGACAGGACATATTCACACTACAAGGCCGAGCCATTGAGCCCTGACACACGGCGTGTTCCATGTTCCGGTCCATTCCTCGTAATGCACCAGGGGCTAGTGTTGGGTTATGGATGTAAACTCCTTGTATTCATAAAATGGTGACAGCCACTGTT
This sequence comes from Esox niger, assembly GCA_016801105.1. Classification (NCBI taxonomy): domain Eukaryota; kingdom Metazoa; phylum Chordata; class Actinopteri; order Esociformes; family Esocidae; genus Esox; species Esox niger. Next base: position 10,965 of record JACXGJ010004782.1, read on the forward strand.
TTTTTTTGTATGGGGAGTCTGGGACTAAGAAGGAACATAAAGCAGTTTCAAATGGATATAGACCCGCTACTACACAATAATACACAAACACACACTAAAACACAGGCACAATATACATGCAGTTTTTCTTTATTCATTAGATTTTTGTCGGACAGTGTTGGTCAGTCAGTGATGTGTTAATTGTCATTTATATGGCCCCTCATTTGCTACTTTTCCCGGGAACTAATGGGCATCTAGAAATAAGTAAACATTATTACGATATAACTACGGTACATGTAAACAGCATGTACACAATTTTTGCCCAATTTAATACATAAATTGGTTTAAAAAAAATGTATTTCACGAGCTCCACAGGGAATTTGTAAACAACCAAATATCTAGGTATAGATGCTACTGGCTACCAGCTTATGTTTGAGGGGTCCATCCGTAACTCTGTCCTGCCAAAATGAAAACCAGACCAAGTCAATTAACCTTGACTTCAACCATCCATCCGCTGTCATCATTGACTTAACTCTTAACTCAATGGGCACTAATATGATATCTGGAAGGAAAACGCTCACAGAGGAAAGGTTTAAAAATAAGCCCCTAGAGGTCTGTGTGCCAAACGGTGCCACATTCCCCATTCCTAATAGAGCACAAATAACAGCCTAGTACAAAACTAGTGCACTACAACGCACAGACTGCTATTTAGGAATCCGCCATAGGAGTGGTCTGGGCTGGTGGTCTGGGCTTCTTCAGGCTCCCAGCAACGTCTGTTTCCACTCCCCCCAATCTACAGATGCCATGTAAAACATCAGTGTAAATGGTTTACAATGCCTCCAATGGACTCTGAAACAGGAGGTCTGCTTTTAATCAGCAGCAAGAATATTCCTGTATTAGACTAGGCTATACCCAACCGTTGAGACTGGTCGCTACGTCACAATTTTACGACACAGCTTGCGCCCAACAGAATGAAATAGTAAAAAAAAAGAGCTACCAACTGAACTGCAATACTGCTTGAACCTAGCGTAAACCAGATAAACAAACCCCACAGGCCTAGCTACTGTATATGCCTGAGAGTTGCACTGATAGGCTTTAGGGGCAGGGAAATTATTGGACCATTATAGTATTACAATATTTTTCCTCATGAAATGGTATCAATGCACTGACACCCAGAATATTTCTTTTGTAACATGGCCCTAAAAATAACACCTTTGCCATTGGCGGGAAGAATACGTCCGTAGCCATGCTGGGCGGGTGGTCACAAAAAGCTCAATGCAGTGAAAGTGTTATGCTTGCTTCTGGGAAACATAGAAATACTCTCAAGTCAAGTATGAGTACATGCAGGTTGTGAAATATAGTACATGAAAAATCTACCATTGATGTTCTCAAAGTGTTTTGGACATTTAGTTTCCCAGCGCACAGCTATCAGTGGCAGCAACAATAGCCAACCAGAGTGGAGAGTTGAAGGATTAATTCCCAGTGCACAATGCTTCTTATATTATAACTCACAGAAGGTGTGCTTCTGGGGTATTTTCATAGATTTGTTTACAAGCTTGGTGGTGTTACATGTTAGTTTGTGTTTAAACTTCATCAGTCACATGGTTGCTCTGAGAGCTGCCATGTTTCAACATTGTTGAAAAATGGCGGCGAACACTGGGAATCTATGGAGTTACTGGCCAAGCCGGTCAAATGTTCTTCTTCGACAGAATGTTTAGATCGCCTCACAAAACATGAAAAGCAAAGGTATGCAAACACACTGCTGGTCTTAGGCACTTGTTGACCCATATACAGCACCCACTGCATTATTTCCATCTTTAAAAACAATGACATCCCTGCCAGAGCTGAACTTTGGGGATGTGTACATAGTTATACCTGGTGGAGAATCCATCCCCATACACTGCTACCAAAATCAAAATGAAAGCGTACAAAAGAACAGACAGCTATCCGTCCATTCAATCACGGTGAGTCAATAATGCAATCGTCAAAGCAAAGTCTAGTGCTAATTTACCTGTATTACCGTTGGTTCTATGGGTGGTCAGCGTTGCGTTGTGCAGCCAGTATAACACAGAATCGTGTGACAAATGGACCGGTAATATTATAAAGGTTTTCCCAATTGATTCATTATTTTTAACAATCCCAATCTGAGTACTATGGTATCGTTTGGTCCCAGGCAATTCTCCTCCCCACCAGACTTACTGTGCACGTTGTGATGCTGCCTGGTCACGAGGGACAACTCTTTGCCCCAGACACGCTCCTGAAGAAAAAACATGCTTACAAAACGTTTTGGCAACACATCCATATCCTGATGAATCTCATTGTGAGAACTTGTCACGTATACAGGAAATAGGCTAGACATGTCTCGAAGCCAGATATGCCTTGACCTGAGGCCTTGCCTCACCTGGATCCATTAACGTGGCCCTACATACTGAAATTGTTCATAGTCAGGAGTATTCCCTCTAGTTCTACAGATCCAGTTGAGACCGGTTCAGCTGGTTCTAAAGGTCTGTGGTCGGTTAGTTTCTCAGTGCCAAGTAACAATCCAGCAGAGGTATTCCTGCAGTTTTTCTGTGTGTGTTTGTGATTGCGTTTGTGTGTGTCAATCAACAGCCCTCTCTAGAGAGCACTCTTAATTCCACCAATATCCCTAGAGAAACGTGGCTCCTCACTGCTCCACCACACACACACACACACACACACACACACACACCACTCTCTGACACCACAAACAAGCACACTACAAGAACAACCTCTCATTTGGTGCAGCAGGGCCCTGAAATTAGCCTGGATATCCCCCATATGGACAGCATGAGAAAGCACAAGTTAGCCAGGAGAAGGCTTACTTTACAGTGGTGACTTTTTACGTGTTCAATAAAAAAATATTTAAAACCCATTTAGTCATCAATTTAACATGTGTATATGCGAGTGTGTGCATGTGTGTGCGTGGGCGTGTTGGCTATTCACTGTGCCAATCAGCCTGCCTGGGTACCATGTGCCAGGGAGCTCCAGGGAGAGAGGAAGCAGAGACAGATGCTCTGACTTAGTGGCCACAGGCTCCAGCCTTGTTCAACCCGACCTAGCCTGATGGCCTAGTCTACTAACAAAACACACAAAGGCTCCAGCCTTGTTCAACCCGACCTAGCCTGATGGCCTAGTCTACTAACAAAACACACAAAGGCTCCAGCCTTGTTCAACCCCACCTAGCCTGATGGCCTAGCCTACTAACAAAACACACAAAGGCTCCAGCCTTGTTCAACCCCACCTAGCCTGATGGCCTAGTCTACTAACAAAACACACAAAGGCTCCAGCCTTGTTCAACCCCACCTAGCCTGATGGCCTAGTCTACTAACAAAACACACAAAGGCTCCAGCCTTGTTCAACCCGACCTAGCCCGATGGCCTAGTCTACTAACAAAACACACAAAGGCTCCAGGCTTGTTCAACCCGACCTAGCCTGATGGCCTAGCCTACTAGCACCACAACCACACAGGGGTTTTCTACATTTGCATCAGAGGCCATTACTGGCTTAGTTTGCCAATCAGTCCAAGTGTTAATCTTAACTACAAAAATGCTTGTTTTAGGACCCAAGAAACAAAAGGTTTTGTTGGCAGATCTCACAGTACACCTAACCCGTATCTCAAGTGAGAGACCTCAGCATTACCTCCGCCCCGATCTCTTCTCTGATGAACATATGAAATATATTTCAAGAGCTGCTTTTTTCCATCTTTGGAACAAGCCAAAAATGTGAAACCTTTCATCAAAAAAATATACAGAAAACGAATGCATGCTTTTGTTACTTCAAGATTAGACTACTGCAATTATCTTCTCTCCGGTTACCCTGATAAATCAATGAATAAACTTCAATTAGTGCTGAACACGGCTGCTAGCATCTTAAATAGAACAAAAACATTTGGAAACATTACTCTCTACACTGGCTGATTTTAAGGTTTTATTATTAACCTAGAAAGCTTTACATGGACTTGCTTCTACTTACCTCCATGAATTGTTCCTGTCATACATACCAATATGTACCCCAAGATCCCAAGATGCAGTCTATCTAAGTGTACCTAGAATTTGTAAAGAAACAGCTGGAGGCAGGGCTTTCTCTCATAGAGCTCCACTACTGTGGAATGATCTGCCGATTAAAGTGAGAGAAGCAGGCTCAGTGCAAATATTTAAGTGTCTAGTAAAGACTCATCTCTTCAGCAAGGTCTATTATTAAGTGTAGTCTGGCCCAGGGGTGTGAACGTGAACGTAAAGGCTTGGAGTTACAATCCACCCTTGCTGCCATTGCCAGACGGGCTCTCATCTCCACTGGGATGGCCTCTCTCCAATGCCATTCGGGGGTGGAGACATTGGCCTGCCGTTGTTCACCGCTGCTGTCCAATGGTAGTGATCTCTGTGGGCGATACTCTGCCCTCTGTCAGGTTGGTTGTGGTTGGTTGGTGTCCCTTTGGTTAGATGCACGGCAGGTGTGCCCAGCCAGGGGTTACCCTCGGATAGGGCCATAGTGTCACTGAACCCCCTGGTCTGAGTTTTGCTGCTATATAATTGTCCCGTGGGAGTAAAGGAGTAAGGTGTTTAATTTTCCTTGTGTTCTGCTCAATTTAAGATAAGGACTTGAGCCCTTGGACCACACATCAAGACTACCAGGCCCGAAGGACTCGTGGCTGTCTCTGTCCAAAGTCCACCTGGTTTTGTTGCAGACCAAGTAGCTGACCACACCTGGCGATTCCGGCTGCTTCATCGCTAACCACTGATCGCCCCTGTCCTGGTCCATTTGGTTTCGCATCTGACTTAGAACATGTTTAATAGACTCAGGAAACAGCACACATGCATTTATTCAATACAACAATTTGGCCCGATCATTCTCCAAAGACCTTGACATTGTCCTCAGTGTCATTGGCCAGTAGGACCCACCTACTCCCATAGGTCCAAAAGTAGGGTGGCTCCAAAAAGGGGGAGGCTCTGGCACTACCTCCTGTAAGTCCAAAAGTAGGGATGCTCTGGCTAACTCTTACCCTTGCATTGATCCTATTTAGCATGTTTAACCGATGACTTGGTCTAGTTTCAATCCACCTGACATTTGCAACAACACGACAGCCTCTTTTCGGCTCACAGAGGTCACGTGTGGTGTTCGTGTGTGTTAACACAGCCTCTTTCTTATGACTTGAAGAGTTTTGTTCATTTCTCTCAGAACCCTTTGAAGGGCTTTATACTGCACCCATTTTACCCACATGCACCTAAATATTTTACACTGCATCGTGGAAGTAAAATGTAGGCGCATCATCAGTACGCCGACCACAAATGTGGATTCCTACTTTAATAGCTCACATTGTTTATATAATGTGCACCTAGATGCCCTTTCAAGCACTTAAATTTTTCAACATGTTCTTTGTTAAAAAAAAGGTCAGTCTAGAGCCTGCATCGGCAAACAGATGTTGAATCTAGCTGGGGCCACCTCTCTCTCAGCCTCTAGCTTCTCAAGAAAATGTCAATTATATCAAGCCTGGTTTAATACTCATGGTTGAAAAATCCTAATTTGAGGTGCTACCAACTAGGCTTTACTGTAACTGTATTTTCCCCCTCTGCCATTAGGCATATATTTATGCAACATAAATAAAGGGCAGTGCCCCACAGATAGACAGCACTCAGCAAAACAACAACAGTCAGTTAAATGATTGACAGGCCTTGTTACACCCCACCTCTGGAGCCAGTCGATGACACCACAGGATTGCCATTGACTATGTAATGGTCTCCCTCTATCTGTCATTTTCACTGTGAATCTTACAGGGCTGCTTCTCTTTTTTGAAGATGAGATGCCACAACAACCCAGTGAACAGTGACACCTACTTTCTCATATTACAACGGTCTACCCTGAAAGAACAATTAACTGGGTATACTTGATATTGTATTTGAAACACCAGAAGAAAATAATAAGACTGCTCTGGAATTCCATTGAACGTTTTAGTAATTTAGATCCTGAGCGTGACTTACAGTAGTGAGTGTATACATTTTCACACTGCCCCCCTTGGGATATACCCTGTGTTAGATGCATCATGCTCTTACCAACTAAAGTACAGAGTGATCGATTTGCCTGTTATTTCCTATGAAACAAACGCGATACATACGACAGTCAAACAACTGTATTCTCTCAGTCGGTAAAGACATCTTTGTTATGCTATATAGCACAAAGGCAGCAATATGCAGCAAGCATTGCTTCTTAATTCAATTTCACTCAACTTCTGATGCAATTCTAAGAAACCAACCAGGCCACTCCTGGCCTTTCATTACGTTTGGCTCACTACTGGGTCCCTGACTATCGCTAAGAGGCAATAATCTGTGACATACCTTATTGCAAGAAAACGAAAAAGTATAGCTGGATATACAGTAGCCTCTGTGGTGTCAGTCAATCAAGAACGCCTTCATGTCTCAGATGTGGGGTCCCTTCCAAAAATAACTCAGACGGCTCAGACGCTGGGGAATGTGTGTGTGTGTGTGTGTGTGTTGCCTACATGTCTCCAAACGCTTAGCCAGCAAACCTGTAAGAGCAATATGAACAGTGAACACCCACGAACAAAAGGCTCACTGTTTAAAATGTCCTCACTCAGGCAAACTTGAACTTGTTAAACTGATTAACTGCCGAAGCTGTGAACGGTGTTAAGTAAGGTTTGAACAATTACCCCCGTCTAAAATATTGAAATGTTTTATAGTGTCGTTATTACAATATTGTAGCTAATTAAATTGCATAGATGCATATATCGAAGCATTGACATTGGAACAGGGATCTAACCTAGAGCCCTAAATCACAGCTACAACTTTAACCATGATACTGCACTGTATAAAATAAATACAGACCGCCTTTTCTCCGATGCTCTACTCCGAAACTCTTTTCAGATGCTCAAAAAGCGAGTGATTTTACCGTAAAGAAATTATCTGGCACCAAATCCATGACAGGTTGGTTGAAATGTCGGTTGGTCACACATCGTTATAACCAACGGTTAAGACTGCGGTTTCTGCATGTAAATTGTATATGCATCTGATTCCTTCCTAAGGTTTGATATGGGTAACAAAGTAAAAGCATATCTTAATCTTTCGTCTCACACAATGAAGGAACAATATTTGGTTATTCTTGACTACAGTACAGTACTATTACTATGGAATGTGATGAGTAAAAAATACACGAGTAATGTGATGAGTAAAAAATACACATTACTGTATATAGATCCACGGATATTATTATAGAATCGCTGTAAGTGTGCGTGTGCGTGTGTGTGTTTGTGTGCGCGTGGGCGTGTTTGATTGCAAAGCTGTAGTAATCAGAATTTTATTCGAAAATATATATTTTCCCTTCGACCACACGGCTGATATTCATTCATTTCAAACTCACCTGGCTAAACATTCAAGAAACGAACAACAGTCTCGCACTGTGCCCAAGCCAATGTGTCCACCCGCAACTCAAACCAGCACGATTCATATCGCAAGAATGTGGTGCACTGCCATGTCATTCGTGGTAGAAAATTAACCTAGCCAGCTAACAGTTAACCTAACTTTTAATTATATTGCCAATTCACACATGCAACGGAAAAAATAAATAGACAGCTAGGCAACTAGTTATGGATGCAAACTGCAGCTAGCCCGTGCCAGGCAGTCTAACAACAAACTGCATGCGTGGCTATACAGTACTGGCTGGTTAGCTGTCTGGCAGGCAGACTTATTAACTAGCAAACCCAATGTGATTAGCTAACGTTACTTAGAGTATAAACATCAAGCAAAGTTAGCAGTTGGTCATATGAAACTGCGCCTTTCTATCTTGGCAAATATGGCATTTACCTACTTTATACCATTACAACGTGTACTCTAATTGTTTTCACTCAGACTGGCATTCGTGGCATAAGAATTGCAATGCAATTCAAGTTCATGTTACACGGGAGCCAAAAGCAAAAAATAGCTACAAAGCCGGTGTACTCACGGTTTCTCTGCTCCACCGCGGTTCGCATCGCTCTCCTCGCCTTGAAGCCACTTCGTTCAGTCACCCCCTTTCGTAGTGTTAAGGTAAAAATCCACTTTTCAAACCGTGGAGAAGCCAATGAGCCTTTAAATCAGAATATAAGTGTGCTCTTCTTCGCTAAGAGTGCAACACGCGGTAGTATAATCCTGGGTCAACGAAATTGTCGTAAATAGAGTTCCTTGAATAAGGACTAAATCTCCTTTGAAGATTTAAATTTCCCCTTTTGAAGATGCAGCTATTTGCCGACCCGTTCTTCCAACCAGCTAACTACTTGCATGTCCCTGTCATCTCCCCCGTGGTAAAATTGGTTAGTGGTCTATTCTTTCGTTCCCCTTCAATCAGTTCAGTCACGCTTCATACTATGGAAGCCCCTTCCCGCCACCCATTTTTTTTTTAAATGTCGATTTTAGGATTAAGATAGAAATCAAAATGTTCAGATAGTGGTTTAAAATATTGCAATTCACTATATTCAGTGTATAGTCGTGATTATATGTTTTCTTTTCACAGGTCACAGTAGGTGAATTCTTTTTGGCATACTTGTGTCCACTATGGAGGACATTTTCTAAAGCTATTATTTACCTCAAATCCTCACTCTGAATGGAGTCTAAGAACCAGGATTAACTGTAATCCATGCTTCAGTTTTCTTAAAAAAAGCTATTACAAACAAGTATTAGCTATTCAGCTATTAGGCATCACTCGGAAAACTATGAAAGTCATGGGATATGTTCATAACCAAATCTCTTATAGAGATGTATTCTGAGAATTTCTTTTCGGTCTGGATATGTTTTTTTGTAGATAATTTATAAATAGATTCATTGCAGGGATCTTCACTTAGCCATGACATTCCAAGTTTGAAAGCAAGTGGTTTTGATGACATGGGGCACATATTGGTACATATTTGACTTACATGGGGTGTAATGCAGGTGACAGTGATATACAATTTCATATGTCCCAACAACAACATAGATTTTTAGCTAGCAGTGGTGAATAGCAGATGTAATAGCTGTTTTAAGTAAACCGTGGATTATTGTTTCTCCTTGTCTAGAGATTACATTCAGGGCAAGAAAACATTTGCATTAATGTTGCAATATATTTAAGCAGTTGCTGAGGAACCTTATTTTTTCTCTGACCTTTAGAAAATTACGTCATTGCCCTCCAATAGTTTTGGCACCCTTGGAAATTATGAGCTAAACGCGCTGTGAATAAAGTATTGTTCATCCTCTTGATCTTTCATTCAAAATAGATTTATTAACATAAATCTAACCTTTAATCAAAGTATCACATGTATATAAGAAAATATTTTCTTATCAAAAATCGAATATTATCTCAAATATGTATCACAATTATTGGTACTTCTTCATATAATACTTTGTGCATCCTCACTTTGCCAAGAAAACATTACGCATTATAGGAAAAGTATATTTTCCTATAATGCGTAATGAGGTTGAGGTTAATGAGGTTGGAGAACACATGTCAAGGGATCTGAGACCATTCTTCCATGCAGAATCTCTTTAGATTGTTCCAATTCCTAGGTTGCTTGTGGACTCTCCTCTTCAGCTCATCCAACAGGTTTTCTATAGTGTTTAAGTCAGACGACTGGGATGGCCATGGCAAAAACTTATTTCTATGGTCAATGAACCATTGATTTGTTGATTTTGAAGTATGCTTTGGATCGTGCCTTACTTTGGATCCTGGTGGAAGATCCAACCATGGTCCAGATATAGGGTTTATGTCAAGAATTCTGAGAACAGAAACAGAACCTTTGTCTAAGGCAATTAAAAGGCAATTCACACCTTATTAACAAGTGCGGTCTCAGTGCTATGATGTGGTCTATAACTAGACTGGAACATTTCATAAGTATTATTTGTTTTAAGGAAGGCATTCAGTTACAGGGACACAGCTTTTTCCAACATTTCTGAAGAACTGGAGGTTAGAAATTGTCCGCTAGTTGTTTAATATCTCCTGATTTATCCAATTTTTTTGGGTGGCTTTATTAAAGCCATTGACCCATTGACCCAAACCCATTATGTCAATAAAGGCACTAAAGGTTTTTTAGATCAACAAAATAAATCAAAGGTTATTGGACCTCTTCATGTGAATATTGAAGTGTCCACATGTTAGAATATTGTTTTTCATGACTGCAAGGTCGGTTAAGAATTCTGGGACCTCACTGACCTATGAAAGCTGATAGTCTGCATAGCCTTCATGACTAAAACCTCAAAACACCAAAACCTAGTAATGTGTTTGAGTGTAAATTGATATTTGGTGTCTTAAATATTAACAACACAGCCTCTTTTGCAGGATGCCCGTGGGTATGGGCAAAGTCTCAATGGAGAAATCTAGGCTGACTATGCTGACTAAAAGTTAGTGACAGACTGCACTAAGCTAGCGGGCTGGCTAACATCTCATTATGAGGTTACAGGTGTAATTATTAAAATATGACTATGATTATACATGTGATATAATATGTATCTGTATCACATTTAGGTATTATTTCAACTGTCTGGGTGTCGGTTTTCAAATTTTACCTAATGCTGAATGGATGTTTAGAACCGTAAATACTGAACAATCTACTTGCTTGTATACACACAATGTACATATAATTGAATTGAAATTGATTTGAAATCAATTAGCCCTCAAATTGCTATTTAACATTATAGTAATTCTACTGTGTACCATAAAAAACATGTCACTGTCCAAGTACTTTTAAATCTCACTTCCCTGTATTTGTTTTCATCACCACTTGAAAAGTACAGTCAAGTAGGGCTGACCAAGCCAAATGAGTCAAAAGAAGAAGCTCACCCTGGAATCTAAGGAAAGGTTGTGGTCTCCCAGGGCATTCAACACCTGGTTGCTTAACGCTTACTTTGCAGTTATGCACACATCAAATCAGCTTACAGACCATGTAGCTAAGCTCTGCACCCCTAGAGATGCTCTGCTCTGCTTTACACCGCTCTGCTCTTAGACCTTACATCAGGGGTGTCAAACATACAGGCCATTCTGGGGGATCTGCAGGTACGAAACCTGAATGCTGATTAGTTGAAAGCCATGGTACACTGTATACTGTACCACAGTCCACAGGCATGACAAATGATTTAATTTGACTGTTCAAATTGTAATGATGTCCTTTTTTAACATAGGAATAACAACCAGCAGGGGTGGTGGTAAATGGCCAATAGGCTGTGGACAAGATACAGGCTCAATGTGACTGCAGCGCCACCGGTCAAAATTAGACTGACACTCCTCCCTTACATCCTGGTCTCTGAGCCTTACATTGAGAGTCAAGAAGTGACCTCTACCTAACTGGTGACTACAGGGCTTAAGTAGTGGGAAGAATACCTCATGGCTTTACATCATCCTTACACCCTGATCATTATGAGGCTTGAGCAGCTTCACCTTTGACCTATAGAAATAAGGGCTTGTACCATTCTAAAGTTGTTCATGACCCAGCATGACCCGGGACACCAGCACTCTCATCCATCATTCCTTAGCTCTTTCATTTTCTATGCCTCCATTTCAACCCTCCCCCAGTCCACCATTCTTCTTCACATCTCTCCAGGTTCCCTCTTTATTTCATTCCTTACTTATAATGAATCTTATGGGGTAAACCCTTGCCTAATAAATCCACTTCATTTTCCTCATAAATGTCCCAAGAACCTGTATGGATATTTGGTCTAGGCTTCAATTCAAATCACAGAAGTCAACTGAACGTTTAAAATAACAAATTTGTCATATTTTCTGTATATGTCAGTCTTAAGAAAAAGTGATGTTACTACAGTCTTATACAAAGATTACAATTTTCATAGTAATAATTTGATAAAACTTGATTATTTGCTATACAGCCAGGCTAGCAAACAATTATCATTCAGTCCATTCAATAGCTATGTATATAGTGTACCACACCAGCCATTATTGCAGATGCCAGGGGAGTGTGTGTGTGTGTGTGTGTGTGTGTGTGTGTGTGTGTGCGTGTGCGTGTGCATTCATGAAAACCACCATCCAAGCTGGTACGTTGTTGCTTTGTAGACTGTGAAGGCGAACGATTAAAGGGGACACTGGTTGTCTGCCCTATCCAGCCTCCACCGTCTGTGGAGTGAGACGTACTGAAGCCTCAGGGCTGTCATGGGCATCTGTGGAGAACATAACGTACCAAGCCCCGATTTCACAGATAGTAAAAATGTGGGCAAAAAACCTTTGAGGATTATGATGCATTAGAAAATATTTGATCTGCCACGCTATTGATGGTGATAATGCAGTTTAGGAGATGTAAACAATCGAGGCCTGGGGATTGTTTGACTGCGTCACGGTAACTACATCTGAAGAATCCATTGTAAGAACTGTTTAGACACATCATTGAGACAAAGACACAGCTGTGTAGCATGGTAATTTGACAGAAGGATAAATCCTCCCCCAGCTGACTCTTTAGAGTAAACATGGGTAATGACTGGATTTTGTAGCTCTGACACATTAATGTAATTAATTAATTACACGTTTTTAGATCTCTTCATCACATCAGCTAGAAACATACAGTACATTGGACTTCAGGGGAAACCCATTCTAAAATGGAGTTGTTAAACACATGAAGAGATTATTATATTATTAACTATCTTGCATTTGAACGTGATACTGATTAGTTTCATATCACAGTAAGGAAGATATCACAAAATTCCCTTGATATGTCCTTGCCAGCAGTAAAAACTCATGCTTATTGAATAAAACGAGTTGGCCAACAGATGACTGACTCAATGTAAAATGTTGACATTAAGTTGCAAAACATTTTTACATTTTTAAAATACATGTTCTGAGGTATCCAATATGTTTAGTAGGGAAAGTCACAGTAGCAGTTTTCTAAAAGAGCCACGGGCAGAATTTGAACCAATTATGCCACAGTAGATGTGTACAGTACCAGAAAGTCTGTCTTACATGGCTCGAACACCCTAAGACACCATCTAAATGAGAGTTGCAGATTCAGATAGCAACTTGTCACTGAGGAAATTAATACTAACTAATTGACAATAAAATGTATTGCCTCAAATTTAAATGACTTACCAATACATCTGAATTGTGTTAAAGTACATTTAGCATACACCAAGCTCACTGAATGTTTCCTGTGTGCATCAAAGGTACATTCTAACCCTTTCAGCTCGTCATCACATTTCACATATAGCCATTGGCATGCTGGCGCAGTGGACCAATCAAATCCAGGTAAAACTGCAGACAACACAGCCAAAGATGACAAACTGATGCTGACTTTATCCTTCAAAGTCTCTGCTAGAATCCTCAATAAAGTAATAATAATGCAACACATGGCGTTTTCCACCAAGATACAAGAGAGAGACAGACAGCAGAAAGAGAGGAGAAAGAAAACCTGGCGAGCGAGAGAGGTCGGTTGGAATAGGATGAAGGAGAGATAAGCATTGGTTGGGTTGGCAACACTGAAAAGAGCCCTTAGTTACAAAAAAAGAAAAAAAATCAAAGGCAGAATATTCCGTCAGAGGAGAGAGGGGAGCCCAGGACCGGAACAGAACAAGCCTGTGTGAAAAGCATGGAGAGAACCCTCTCTGCTTCTCCCTTTATCTTTCAGGCAGTTGAGTAGTTAGCCACTTAGCACCGGAGGAGAGGACAGAGGAGGGGATCATCACTTGCAGCACCAGGTTGGGCAGGCCTTGAGGACGTATGGGCCAAAAGAGAGAAGCGATAAAGACAAAAGGAGAGAGAGTGTGAGAGCTTTTGACGTAAAACACAACAGAAGTTTGAAATAACCCTACACAGCAGAGTTCTGCTGAAATGTGTTTTTCGGGTGCTTACCAACTCTCTTTCTCATGGGTTTATGCAAGTGGGATTTTATTTTATGCTATATGACAACTACTTGAGTAGGGTTGCCCATTCTCCGGAACTTTTAATAATATCCTGATTGGAGAATCTTTGCTTATTCTGTCCTGATAGTCCAAATTCTCCAGAATGGTAATTTCATTAACATTTCTCACCCTAGTACAACATGTTAATATGCTCACTGTGGTACAGGCTGCAGCACCTCAATGAGACGATCGTCTGTCTGAAGTCTGCCGGTCTGGAGACAACAAGAGTTGATGGATCTGTTGGACAGATTCCTACTTCTTTGTTTCTTCCTGCCAACTCATCAGCAGTTTTTTCTTCCATGATTGAGTTGCTGGAGATCTTTGTTGACTATTCATCTCAGACTCTCTACCGCCGTCTCTGTTTTTCTTACTCTCGCCTTCGCTCGCTTTTCTGAGGTAATCTGCAGTTTCACGGACCATGGACATGCAGCAAACCGTCAGATAAATGGGCATCAGCTGGTTAATTTTTAATTCCTCTGGTTGGGGAGGGAAGAGCAGCAAGGCAGGAAAAGGTGGGGGGCTGTGTTTTTCATGGTTGGAAGAAGCACTAATGGACCCAGATTAGGTATCAGTAGCCCGGGAACAATATCTGGGAACACCACCCTGGGAACCGCTGTTCTGTGGGTCACTCTATGCATTACTGCTAATGGTCTCATACTGGACACAGGGAAAGAGGGAGAGACAGAATGAGAGGAAAGAGAAGGGTCAGTCCCAAATAACACTTTACTTCCTAGCTAGTTCACCATGTTTGACCAGGACCATAGGGCCCTGGACTAGTCTAAAGTAGTGAAGGAGTGAATAGGATTCCATTGGGGACACGGGTGGTATGTCGTGGCTGGAGCTGTATTGTGCTCCAACAGCAGGACCTGTAGATCTATAGTTCCAAGAAATGCCTTTGCTGGTGGCACCAAGGGGTCATAGTGTTGTAGTAAGTCAAACTCCAAACTTATCATTTCTAGATTATTTTTAAATCACAATAAATTGCAAACTACATCATTCATCATGATGACTGGAATTCTAGGCAGCCAGGGAGTCTCGGATGTATGTAGGTCAGATGGAAATGCTATGCAGTATTAAAGTGTTTTCTTAGCTCTAACCTGTAATAAACAGTGTTAATCCCAACTGTAACTGTAATGTGATCGGTAGAGTTTCAGTCCATCAAGCCTCCATTTCTGGACAGGCAGAATTAGACTTAAGCATCTCTGGCATGTTTTCCTTGACCAGCTAAAATCACGTTCCAAGCTTTCAAAGGCAATGAGGGTGATGATTGTGTTGGTTGTCTGCAATGTTCCATTAGAGATGGATAGTGTGTGTGTGTGTGTGTTTGTGTGTGTGTGTGTGTGTGTGTGTGTGTGTGTGTGCGTGTGTGTGTGTGTGTGTGTGTGTGTGTGTGTGTGTGCACTTGTCTCCCAGTGTAAATGGAGACTGACAGCCGCTCAGAGCAAAGAGCAATGTGGAGCCATGAAGTGGCTGCCTGTCTGTCATCGGACTTTACGCATGCATGCACGCACACACACACACACACACACACACACACACACACACACGTGCACACGCTTCTCGACAACAACACGGATGCGGATGAAATACATGTAGCTTTATCCTTGCTGGAATCATTCTTGGAAATATGACCATTCTCTCAGAAGACCCAGCAGGGAGTTTTACTCGAAAGTAACAATATACAAGTAGTACATTACCACTAGCTTAGTATAGAACCTTTACTTACTGCGGGTGATTGAGAGGATAGTAGTGGGATGGACGGGAGTGGGGGGATTTAAGGCATATATACAGTTATTGGACACGTGAAGAGAAGACAACATGAGTCCTCTGCTCTGGCAGCAACATGTATGTGTTCGGTAAAGTCAATAAAGCTGTAGAAATCTTCTCCCTCTTCTTCTCCTTCCCTTCCTCCCTTTCTCACTTACTCTGTCACCATCTATTCCTTCTCAACCTCTCTCCCTCTCTCACTCACTTTCTCTCTCTCTCCTTCCCTTAGTTGGTCATTTTCTGACCATGTTGTAAAGAATCCAAAATCTATTTTTCTTATCCAGTAATTCCTCATATTTCCCAGACTGAATCAGAGTTTACATAAAGCAGGGTTTATATTGATTTGGTTTAACCCAAGGGTCCCCATTTACACTTAGCCTGGGGCCGTTTTTTCCGTGGCGGATGGTAAGGGAGCCTGAATATAATTATAAATAATTTGTACACTGCCAATTGGCCACAAGAATTCCAACCAAAGATATACAGTAGCATTTTACAAAAAATAAAATCTGTTTAAACTACTATTATATGTATTCCTTCATTAAAACTTGAGATAGTTTGGAAGGCAAAATATTGACCAGTGGACCGGTCACAGTAGAAGTTCTTCTATTGTGTTTTTCAAACTGACATGGAAGATACCTTTTTACTTTCACTTGCTTTTCACATTTGTGATAATGGCCTCAAAGAAACTAATTGAACACCTGTATTAATCATTGG
Organism: Esox niger; assembly: GCA_016801105.1. Taxonomy (NCBI): domain Eukaryota; kingdom Metazoa; phylum Chordata; class Actinopteri; order Esociformes; family Esocidae; genus Esox; species Esox niger. The sequence goes on from JACXGJ010004782.1 coordinate 27,293, forward strand.
AAGTTATGCCCAAATCCGGATTTGAGAAGAGGATAGCGCTTCACTACAAGGATAGGTTGATTAGGGTTATGGTCAGTAAACAAAACGGTAAAGTTTGGTATCACTCCAATATGGTTAACTTTAAGCATTGAGGTCTGAGTCACTGGCATTTAAACTCACCCACCAGAACTGCTAAGAGTGGCTGAGATGAACTAAATTCCTGGTTGCAATGACACAGTTGTACTGCAATACAGTGACTTTACCACTGCTCCACTCAAAAGACAAGTAATCGCCCCCTGCTAAAAACACCCATCAAAAGGCTTACCATGGTGGAAGATTATCCTTATTTATAATGTTCCCATAAATTCAGCATTGGCAGAAAAGTACAATGAGCAGTATACAGCTCCGGATAAAATCAAGAGACCACTGCACCTTTTTCTTTCCTTTCCAAAAAAGTTGGAAATGAAAGTTTTGAGTGAGGAACAGATGGGTTCAATTAAGAGACCTCTTCAAAATATACTGTAGTGGTCCAGTTTTGATCATGGCCTTTAGGGTAATGTATATCTGTCCACAAATGAACATGATGAGATAATAGAATGCTATTGAAACTGAAATGGGTGTACCATCTACATCAGTTTCAATTCCAGCTTGATCAAATTTCTATTGGGGAAAGGCTTATGTTATATGTTTGTTCAATGACGAAATGGATCTCTTCTCTAGAGTTCTATAATGAAATGTGCTTTTATCAGGATGTGTTGTTATTGAATGTGAGTGCTGTGGTGTTGTCCTCAGATAGCTTCATAGCCACAGCTGCATTTCACTAAAAAATGAATGCAGATGGAAAAAGGTAATGATTGACTAAGAGGGCATAAGGCACATACACACAACAAACTGAGATGAAACAAACATGCAACTACTTTCTATCATCTGGGAAATGAGAGAAAGTATGCTTGAGAAACATAACACAACATAGATGTACTAAATAACTCTTGAGCACAGGTGTATAGATAGGACACACTTCCTGTCTATGCCTCCTGCTAGGAGTTGCCCATGTGACTGTCACAAGCTTGAGGGATAGGACCATTGACCATATGCTGGAACATCCCATACAAGGGTCATTTAGGCCTTTCTTATTGGAGGGTATTTGGCTGGGTTTGACCCTAGGCCGCCTCCCTTGTATTATAAGTACTGTGGAACTTCCTGTATTCTTTGGAGAGAGAGAGAGTGGGAACTATGACCTGTTAACATTGTAAGTCTCATGCTGAAATAAAAGGCTCTCCACTGACTTTCTGGTTGCATAACTTTTGTTCTTGGACATCACTGGAACATGAAGCTAACAGGAACAAGAAAAGGGATTCCCTGTTCTCCCATTTCTTTTGACCTAACCTAAACCTAACCCAAACCAGACATCAAGCCTAACCCTAACCCTAACCCAACGTCAACCCTAACTTAAACCTAAACCTAACCCGACATCAACCCTAACCTAAACTTAACCATAACCCAACATCAACCCTAACCTAAACATAAACCTAACCCGACTTCAACCTAAACCCAAACCTTCTAACAGCATAACACCGCACTGTAAGTTTTACTCTAAATCTAATCCTTAAGAGGGAAGTAGACTGACAGAAAGAAGCTTATAGGGACTGAATTGTCTGCAATTGACTGAATCTGGTCAGCACATGTATACTAAAACTGTGACCATACACACACACACACACACACACACACACACACACACACACACACACACACACACTCAAATCTAGCCTGGAATCCTATCCTTGGTCCTAGAACAGTTTGTAGGTACTTTTATAGAGAGATGGGGGGAGGCTGGTAATATATAGGTACTGATATAGAGTGAGAAGTGAAGACTGGCTGAATGTCACAGCGTTGTAGTAAAAGATCCTCCACCATCTCCTCCAGGACTGTGCTGTCCTTTGTCTCCACACATCATTACAGTAATACGCCAGGCTCTATTACCCTTGTCTCCCCCCTGGCCTTCCCCTGCCAGCCCCCCTGACTCCCCCGCCTCCCCATCATTCCCTCTGGCTCCAACACGACCTCCCCTCAGCCAACCCTGGCTTCGCGGTCCTCTGCCCCCCTCCCCACGGCCCCGGCTTCTGGCCAGAGCCCTGAAGACTAGGCGGGGGCCCAGCTCCGCCCCGGGGTCCCTGCAGCACGGCAGCTTTAATTTCACGCTTTGTTAATGTCTTCAGACCGTGTGTCTTTTTGCCGTCTCCACTCATCCACCCTCATCCCCTAGCCCCCATTTCGGTGCCCTCTGACAGCAGAGCTCAGGGTCACATCCGTCCTCACAGACCGTGCCAGAGGGAACCAGGAAACAGTCTTGCTCCTCTCATGCTCTGTCTCCTTCCCTGCTTGCTGGCATTTTCTCTGCATGTCTGTATCCACATGTCTTCCTCCTCTTTCATTACCTTATTCTCTCTCTTGCTCCACACTTGACTTTCTCCGTCTCACTTATTTTCTTGTGATATACTGCTCTGTCAGTCTGTTTCTTATTCTGCCCGCTCTATGCTTCCGCTGTCTGCTGATACAGTGTACTGGCTCTTCCGCTCTCAGCCTCAATCACCTCTCTCCATCTTTCTCTGTCTCCACCCTGTAGCGTATATCTCTCTCTACCATTACAGTATTCCTTCACTTCGTGTTTTCTTTCTTCCACCATCTTTCTCCCATGTATTGGTCCTTTTCATGAACTCTACACGCTGTTTCACAGAACCCCATGCCTTTCCGTTGACGGCCAAAGCGGAGCACTACGGCCATCTTGATCCACAGAGGTCACTGCGCCGGCTGACAGGTTTTATTACATGCCAAAGACCATCATTTGATGTTAATTACTTAATTAAATCATGCAGTACATCCATATGGATACATCTGCATTTGTGATGTTCCTCCACACATTTATTCAGGTTTTTCTTAAAATGTGTAACCCCTCTGTATATATGTAATTATATACAATGCACTCCATAATTATTGGCGCAGTAAAGTCAGAAATGTAATTTTTGCTGTGGACTCATTGCATATGAAACTATGATGAAAAGATGAATATGAGGGGAAAGTACAAAATGTCACCTTTTCTTTCTGTCCATTTCAACACTTATTACTAAGACTAACATCATGTCACAGTTCCATCCCCCTGTGAGCAGAACTACTGGGACATTTGGGAAAGGGGGGTTGATTAGTGACTAATTGATCAGTGTTGCTGTTGCTGTTCAAACAAAGAAGAGCTGTGAATGTAGTCTCAATTCCATCCTTTGCTTTTGCCTTTGAAGTCTGTGTTTGGCGCCAGCTGGCCTAATCCAACTTGAAGCTACTCTAGGATCCTATGAAAAAAAGCTTGCAATTTGAATGCTAAACGAAGAGCGTATCTCATTTATCACAGAAAACCTCCAAAATGCTAGGGTGAAAATGTCACAATATACTGTTTGAAGAAGACATCAGCAGCAGAATGACAAAGGCAGCACTGCTACTTCTGATCAGCACCAAAAACCGAAAGGACTGATTAGAATTTGTTAAACTGTACAGAGATCAGCTAGCAAAGTTTTGGAACAGTTCGGGAGTTATGGACAGATGAGATGAAGATGAACCTTTATCAAAGCAATGGGAAGGCATAAGTCTGGAGAAAACTCAAACTACAGATGATTCAAAGCATGCCTCCTGTGAAACTTGGTGGAGGTTGGGTCATGGCAATAGCATGCAAGGCTGCCTCTGGAATGGGCTCAATCATTTTAATTGATGATGTAACAAAATATTGAATTAACAAATGAGCAGAATTGATTCAGTTGGTACGGAGGCATCTTGGCTACCAATCTTCAAGAAAACGTTTCCAGACTAATTGGGGGTCATTTCACAATACAACAGGACAACCCTTTTTCTGTACCCTCAAGCCTAAAAATCATTTTCTGGTACTGAGGTTTACACCAGTATTTTAACTTTACAAAGAAACCCCAATTCTAACACTGTGCCCAATTGTATGTTTTCCCTAAACCTAACCAGAAATCCATCACTATTTTCCTAACTACCAAGAAAACTGGGATTTGTTTGTGGGAACATCTGGTCCCTGCATGTACACATAACACGTGGATAACACACACAAACACACAGACACACACAGCTTGTACTATACCAGCAGGTAAAATATGTCAGTATGAAGAATTGTGGTGTCCACAGTCAAGAGGTACTCAACATTTATATTCTATGAGGACACTGTGTCTACACACACTATTCCCTATTCAACACACTCCATTTTAACCATGGCCCAGGTAATTGTAGTGCACTAGCTAGGGAATGGTGTCTATTTGGGACGACAGGAGCAAGGTGACCCTGCTGGGTAATATATGGGCTGCTTCTGCCAAGGCCTCACAGGAAGACATTTGTCATCACACTCAGTGGGTCTGTGTGTGTGTTACTGTGTTTGAGTGTGTGCCCTCACTGGAAGGGTACAGTAATCAGGCTATTGATCCATTCTATCCGGCAGAGATGGCACAGAAACACACATTAACTTCTTTATACGGCTCCAGAAAAAACTAAGAGACCACTGCACCTTTATCTTTCCTTTCCATTAAAGTAGAAAAGGAAAGTTTTGAGTGAGGAACAAAAGTGTTCAATTTGCAGTGGTCTCTTAATTTTAACAATGTTAACACTCCTCACTCAAAACTTTCCTTTTCAACTTGACCAGATGACCACGGCAGACAGTACACACTGCACGTAGTTTAACTTTCAACTGTTGTCCAGGATCCCAGGACATCAGACCTACAATACCGTCCACTGGCCTTGGGCAATGTGAATGCCTAATAAATCAGTTTTTAGCACTATTACCAAGTTGTATTATTACCATCTATTACTATTATAATATAGTTGTGCAATTAATGTGGTAGTACTTTTAATCTAATTGGTACTTTCATCAAACAGTCCTATTACCATCTTTATCAAAGTCTCATATTACTGTGACCATCTAGTAGTCTGGATGCTTGAAGGGCGTTGTGAACGGGGATAGGACGTGACTTCCAGGATCGCGTGATCAAACTTGTGTATGCATTTGTTTGTATTCCTTCAGTTTTACTCCCAAACACACACACATCCACCCACCCTAGTCCGTAACCTTCCCGGCATCTGAAACAGGCCACGTAGTTGGATGTGACAGACAATATGTGAAAAGAGGAGTGCAAAACAGTGTGAGGGGGAGGGCTGGTGTGTATGCGTGTTGTGGGCGCGTGCCTGCGCTCGTGTGTTACCGACCGTTGTGTGTACTGTATTTAATTGATTTTTCCAGGAAAAAACATCCCTTCATCTCCACCCAGGCTTTAGGTGTTGATAGATCAGGGGGGGTTAATGCCCCTCTAAGTGCAGTGGAAACAAAAAAGGTCAGGTATACATTATCATGGCTGAGTAATCCAGGGTTTGCCAGCAAGCAGCCAGGCCCAGTGTATTGCTGCTCCAGCAAACTGTCTGTGGTGGTAGTCATGCCAAACCAATTGCACATACAATAGGGAGACTATAGAAGGGTCTGTTACAACCCAGCTCTTAGATGGTGACAAGCAAGTCCACATGTTGGCATTAAGGGAGTAACAAAACGTTTATTCAATTATTTAAAAATGAAACTACAAAGAAAAACTAATAACTGACCAAAAGAACTAGATCGCGGGTACAAGTGGCTGAAATGAGTTTTCTCAGAAGGGTGGAAGGCGTCTCCCTTAGAGAGAGGGTGAGAAGCTCAGTCATCCATGAGGAACTTGGAGAAGAGCCGCTGCTCCTTTGCATCGAAAGGAGCCAGTTGTGTTGTTTCGGGCATCTGGATGCCCCCCGGACGTCTCCCTAGGCAGGTGTTCCAGGCACGTCCAGCTGGGAGAAGACCTCAGGGTAAGCCCAGAACTAGGTGGAGAGATGATATTTCAAAACTGGCCTGGGAACGCCTTGGGGTCCCCCAGTCAGAGCTGGCAAATGTGGCTCGGGAAAGGGAAGTTCGGGGTCCCCTGCTGGAGCTGCTGACCCCGCGACCCGATAACGAATAAGCGGATAAATATGAGAGAATAAAAACGAACCTGTGAAGTGTGAAAGTGTGGCATATGAGGAGTGTAATGGACATGCCTGGATAAAATGTGGATGTGTCGAAGGATGCACCTAATAAAAAAGGCAAATCAACCAAAGAACTAAACAAAATGGGCACCAGGAACTATTTTCTCCTGGCTGGCTCCAAACCCAGGTGCAATTTGTTTCCTTAATGACCCTCTAAGCTCCACTTGTCCCCGATCTGCAAATAAAAGCAGAAACACAAAGGAGACAGAGAGAGTGAGAGGAATGTAACACTCCTAGAGAAACTGGATTATTACAATATACAGAGTGCATGCTATGGCTCTCCTGCCAACACATACCTTTTTGTCACCATATAGCAATGTTAGATTGTATCTCTGCTATATGACGGTTGGTCATGGAGGTGATCCATGCTGTGGAGAAGGTTTACTGGACATGAGATGTAAGTAAAA